>VYZS01042076.1:0-51139 GCA_013400695.1 Neodrepanis coruscans | reverse complement strand
ATTTCAATTTTAAATAATAATTTACATGGAAGGGGTTCTACTCCAGTAGGTCCCACCCTCTGGAATACACTGGCTTAAAACCCAGACACAGCAACACAATGCTTTTCTGGAGTCAAACTGCAGGGATGAGACAAACCATCTCCAACAGCAGCAAAAACCACCCTTCTTTTTGGGGAAGCCAATTTTTCTACGTAAAGCACCCTGAACAGCACAGTGGTGCAGCAATGTCTGGAGCCAGTGGCACAGATGGGTTTGTTCTTTCCAGAGCCATTCACACAGCCATGTGGCACTGCAGACACAGGGCAGACGTTGGCAGCCTTGTGCTGTGCACAGAAAATCCTTATCTGCCCTCACAACCAAACACACGAGAAACAGAGTATAGGGCTCTTCTGCTTTGGCTCCCCAGAGCTCCATGACCACAGCCACACACTCTCTCCCCTTCCAGATGCCTCCCACCAAAGGCACTCACCGATCCGGAAATCAATGTACCCCTCTCCTCCACTCAGTACCAGGACATTCTTCAGCTTCTGCCCCTCGGTCTCAGTGGCCGCCGTGCTGGGGTTCTCAGAAGGGCTGTCCAACACACTCCCGTTCAGGGTCGCAAGGACATTGCCTGAGAGAGGACAGAGGTGCTGTCAGTGCCTCTACTCATCTGCAACACAGTTCACACACACATAAACACACTGGGGAGGCCAGTTCCTTCTGCTGGTCAAGTCTTGCAGTCACCGCAATTTAAACACAGATGTGTGAGCTACAGGAAGTTCCAGACATGGCCTGGACTCTCATCTGCTGCAGACCAGCTCCAGCCCCTGCTACAGAAGAGATGGCAGGACAAGCCCCTGCCGAGGAAGGGCTGTGCTTATCCTTACCAGGCACAGAGACGAAGAATTTGACAGCATCTCGGTGACCATGGAAACAGAGCTGTGCCTGAGCCATGGAGCAGTACGGAATGAAGCTGCTGGCAGATTTGTCACTGTTGTCATCACCATACACATGGATGACCCCACCGGAGCGGCTGCCCTCTCCAGAGGTTGGTGAGGTCTTGTTGGCTGAGGACAGGGATGAGGAACATCATCAGTGATAGCTTTGAGTCCCCTTTACAGAAGAGACTCAGTCAGAGGAAACTCACAAAGCATGAAGGAAAACCTTTAAAGGCACAGGTCTCTTAAAGGTCTTGCATGAATGATGTGATGGAGGAGACTACATCAGATTACAGTTTCTCTCTTTTAGACGGGGACAAGCTAGACTGGTGTTCCAGTGTAGGACTCACAGCAGTGATCCTGTCCAGCCTCCAGAAATCACCTAATAACAATATGCTGTCCTAAAATCAACCTTGGTCTTTTGTATCTGGCAGGGTAACCAAAGCTGTCCACGGTCCTCAGAGATACCTAGGGCACCTGGAGGAGAATAACTGCTATTCTCTGGATTGGTGAAATTGCTCAGTTTCCAGGTCAAGTCCTTTGCTCATGCCCACATGTGGCCACACACGCTGCTAAAAGCAATCTCTGGGTCTGGTGAAGCCTCTCAGCCCAGTCACAGCCATCACAGAAGTGAAGTGACATTCTTCCACAGTTCTTGATTTAACCATGACACCAGAACATCACCTACTTCAGCAATGAACATCTGAAAGATGTTCATCATCCACAGCTTCCAAGGACTTCAAGGTGGGCTCAGGGGCCTGCATCCTTCATGGCTGGGCTCTGAGAATGTCAAAGTTTCCACTCACCAAGCAACAGAGACCAGTGCTCAGAGCTCAGGATGGGAGATGCTTTGCTTTTCTGCATACACCCAGATCAGTACAACAAGAACAGTACTAAAATCAGGCAGCTTTCACTTTTTTTCTGTGAGATAGCTTGATTGCTTCATTCATTACCTGTAGTTCTGTATTTAGACTTGGGCTGGATTTCAGTTATTAAGTAACTCGGACAAAGAAGACTTTTCCCTATTACGCTCAAGTGAGGATGGTGAGACAAATGCAATTATTTCAATGGAAGAATGAGAATCAGCGTGTGTACAGTGTATGGCTTTTTACTGCATTTTTATCAGATGCTTTAGAAGGAGGCGGCATGCACTGGTAATGCTTCTGGACAGCCACATAAATGTCTTTGAGTGAACCCTCCCCCCAGATTTCTGATCTTGGAAAGGCATAAACTTAAACTTGCAGCTGACAGGTGCCACACCACCTCCTGCCATTGGTCTGCAACTGATGAGAGAAACATCCTTGGAAAACCAAGGATGACCAAGGAAGTCCTTGGAAGAACATTCTACTCCTGCTTTCTAGAACCCTCTGACTGAAGGAACATCTCCAGTCCCCATCTCAAACCTGTCCTACCACAGTAAGGGGATGAAGAATAAATTACTCTTAAAAAAACAGAGGGATGACTGATGAGATAAAAAAAGTGTTTATAGCTATGTGAAATGAGGATTTTTACATGACTGTCTCTGGTTGATTTTCTCTAATGTGACTTAAAATGAAAGACTAATGAAGAAGAATGGATAGAGAGACCTGAATGACAGGATGAGAGGATGGGAGAGCAACTGCGAAGGCAGACAAGCGCAGAAGGAGTGAGAGCTGAGGAGAAGAGGCGGTGGACTTACCCCGGAGCCCAAGGAGTTGGCCTCGGTGGAGGACTACAGCTAGGCACAGGCAGGGAGTAGGAACACAGAGGGGCATGGGAAGGGGTGGGCAGGGTAGGAGAGAAGGAAAAGGTGATTACTAGGCGATAACTCAGGGGGAAATAGTATAAAACCTAGAGAAACCACCACAGGAGCTCTGATGAGTTCATGCCTACACTGTTCTTGCTCATTTTGCTCTTATCTTACAAGGACAAACGTGATATCTGAGATGGAAGAAGGACTGTGTCACAAGGATCCACTGCTACATTTCTAGTGAGACCTTCCTGCTTACCACATTTTTACAGGAACACTCAAAGATAAAGCAATTGGTTTACAGCAGAGAAAAAGCTTAACTTGGATTAAGGACAGCAGCCTCAAGATAGAATGGGCTTCAGAACAGGGACTCAGAAATGAGACTGACATTGCAATGAACAAACGTGACCATGTCACTGTCCTGGAGTCATCCAGCTCTACTGGCCGCAGAGGAGACCATCCCAGCCCTGACTTCCCAGAAGAATTAAAGAGGTTTGCTCCTTTCAGACAAGAGCTATTTGCTTCTCAGCTTTCCTGTGAGCAGTGGTGAGAAAATGTGAATTTGGCTGCTTTCTATTGAAAGGAATTGCAGTCAGCCTCACATCCTCCTTCCCCACGGTAATCTGGAACAGACTGTCAAAATGAGATGCTGATGGGTAGGTACTGAACAGGATTACTAAGAGCTTCAACTAAACTTCCAGCTCCAGAGATAATCTATTTACTCCTACTGCTGGGTCCCCTCACCAGGCTGGATTTGGCAAAGGATACTGATTTCTACTTGACTGATAAAGCTGAGCCCTAATTTGAGTAAATGAAGCTTTTCTAAGGTCAGTTTGAGGAAAACACTGCTATGAAGACACTTAGATGTCTGCACCAAAATGAAATTTTCAGGGACATCTTCCTGGTGACTCCTCATGCCATAGCCTCCTTTTGGAGATTTACCACAATTCCCAAAGCTTAGTTTCTCCCTCTTTGCAGAAGCTACAGAATCAGTTCATATCATTCTGCTCTGTCAAGGTCATGCTCTAAAAAGAAGCCTGTAGGGATAGTAGATGTGTCACTGGCCCTCTCAAGGACGAAATAGCTACAACTGAAAAGGACAGAAACAACCACCTGTTTGGTTTTAAACAGGTTACAACATGCAGTCAATCAAACACTTAATTCCTTAATAAAGAACAGTTACACCAAGTCCAGGGCTGCTCCTGCTCAGGGCTCTTCCCCCTGAACACAGCTATGACCAAAGGGGTGTTGTATGTCAGGAAAGCACCAGCCTGCCCAAGCCATGCTAAACAAGTAACACCCAAAAGCTTCCTTTTTTAGAGGGGGGGATGCAGAAGTAGCTTCACTAAATGTCACTTACTCTCAGTCAGGGGAATGGAGATGACAACGCCGTTCCCGGTGCCCACCCAAAGGCGGTTGCCAGCGATGAGCAGGGCTGTGATCCGCACAAAGGAGAAACCCAGCTTTCCAGTGCCTGGGAAGCATGAATGAAAGTTGGGGAGTCAGTGATGACTTTGGGAGAGGTCTGCTTTGGGAAAATTCTGCTCTGATCTCAGTAAATAAGAGACCATTTTCTGACAGGCCCCACCGCCTCACCTAGCATCTTGCTGACATAAGGCTCAATGTCAACATCCTGCAAGTGTTGATGGCTGTGGGCATGGTAAAGCCTCAGGGTGGAGTCCAGGCGGATGGAAACCCACACTCCATCTCCAATCCATGCCAGCTGTCGCACCTGGCTTTCCCGCCGAGGGTGAGCATCAAAGGATTTCTGAAATAGGTGAGCCAACATGAGTTCACAAAAGGTTTGCCACTATCTACACATACATTCCACTTTCCTCAACAGAGATGACTTGTTTGAGTCCCAAAGCTCTTGGAGAAGCTGTGTTAATCCCAGTTGACCCCAGCAGTTTTCTGCAGTACACAGAAAATCCCTCACTTGAGGAGATGTATATCAGCTTTTCAGAATTGATGGTCTTTGCAGACCAGTTCAGGAACAAGAACATTTAGAAACTAAGGACTTTCAATGTAATTGGTAGAAAAGGAAATCACACAATTCCAGGATAAATTCCAAAGATCAAACTGCCTTGGCTCACTGATGTGGACTTCAGATCCAGTACTTCTCTCCTTGAAAGAATTATTTCAAGCGCTCTCAGACAGATTTGTATCAACACCATTGTACTGAATTTCAAACAAAAGGCTCCAGACTTTTTCCTTAGGCAAGTGGGATCACGGGGGCTTGCTAACTGTACTGTTTCTCTCTGCCACAATGTCTACAGATAGAAAAGCCTCAGATCATATCTGAAGGGTCACTGTAAAGCTGTATATTCAGACAGTACATGGCCTCACAGACTC
Source organism: Neodrepanis coruscans (assembly GCA_013400695.1). Classification (NCBI taxonomy): domain Eukaryota; kingdom Metazoa; phylum Chordata; class Aves; order Passeriformes; family Philepittidae; genus Neodrepanis; species Neodrepanis coruscans. The sequence continues at coordinate 46,138 of VYZS01042076.1, read as the reverse complement.
ACTAGTACAGGCAAAGAAAATGCTCACTTTAGACTTATCTGTAAAATAATGCTCTGCAAAGGGAGGAAGGAATAAATACCCCCTCGCAGACTGGATCATTACATGACCCTGACTGACTGCTTGGATTTTGCAGTCAGCAATGACAACCCAAAGGTTCTGCTTTTCACACACTGCAGAAGAAAAAAGCTGTAAGAATAAATAAAACACAAGTGTGTGCATGCATACACACACATGTGCTCTCTTACCTCAATCTGCATTGTCTTTGGCTGGATAACATGGATTTTGTTCTTGTAGCCACACCAGACTCTATCGTAGACCACAGCCATGCAGCGGATCGAGTGGTGAGTGTGGCCGAGATCCATCAGGTGGTAATTGCTGAGATCCCACTGACCATCTGAGGTGAAAAACAGATGTGGGAAGATGCATCTCCTCCATGACATGTCAGCATACAACAGAATCCTCACTATTCCATGTGTATCTGGGTATACAGGCTAAGTTGATATTCAAATGCTCGGTTTGCTTATGTCTGTGACCTTCCCATGATTCCATACTCCTGCTCCAGGTACAGCTTTACACTGATGAAATGTGTAATAATAAAGTTTAGTTTGGTGTCTGAAAGCGCTCCAAATCAGGAAAATTTAAATATCCTTTATTGCAATGAAATGAACAGGCTTCTCTAACAAGTACAATAAAACCATCAGGAGAAGGAAGACAGATGATCAAGACTATGCAAAAACTTAAAAGGAAATGGGCTGTACAATCCTTGTGGTGAGGCTTCCTCACATCACAGACATATAACATAATTCCCTCAAAGTGTCACTCTTATTTCTAACTGACCTGGCAGTTATTGTGTCCTTCACAGACAGACAGTTTCTCTGTCATGAAGCATTATCTTATTTCTGATGGGAGCAATTTTGATGTGTCAATGATCAGGCTTGAGCTCATGAAAAAGGCTGAATAAAAATTCAAATTGTAGAAACCCAGGAATCTCTGTATTTTAGCTTGCTGAATGAACTACCTGATGAATAAGTAAGTTCTTTATATGCCAATAATAGTCACAGTTAGCAAATACCCATCTGCTGTCAGGTATGAACACAGCTAAGAAACTGCTCAAGCCATAGGGAAACAAAACCCACAGCAGTGGAGAGGACCAGAAACTGAATTTACCAAGTGTGCCTCAAACAACTGCACAGCGTATGTATTTCTAAAAGCGACAAGTTTATTCCATACGGGCTACACAGCACATAGACACATGTTTTTGTTCAGAAAAGCTCGTGAAGCAGTGTTAAGAGTATGCCTGAGATGGTTTAGGATAGCAATTACGTGTATAATAGCTATCTATTTTAACTCTGTGGTTGCATCCTGGCAACCAGCATCTTTCCTTCTTGCCTTAGAAGAACATTTCATCCAAAGCTACACTTTCAGCCAAATTTTGCTCTATTACATTGATTCTTACCTTCTCCCCGGTGGAATATGGCTAGTGTTCCATCTGCCAGAGCAACCAGGACCCTCCCTTTCACATGCCTGAAATCACAGAATAGTAAATACTTACAAAAGCCTGTACAAGTGGAAACCCTTCCTGCCATCCATACATGTCATCTTTAACTTGTGTCTACAATTTCCAATTAGTTTAGCACTTCCAGCAATATCCTGCAAGAGGTCACACCTCTTAACCTTCACTGCAATAGGATCATCCCTAAACTTTCTGCTGAGGAAATTCTTCTCCTTCACAATACAAACCCCACCAATTTCAAAAAACTCCTCCTGATTTACCCCTCAGTGAAATTTTGCCTTTCTTCTCTCTACTCATTTCCTCCTGATACTGCTAATCATGTATTCACTGAATCGGGTCAGGGCTGCAGTTGAGCAGGAAAATGGGTCAGTATGAAGCTTACCCATAACAAAAACATTGGAAAACTTCCCTCACAAAACCAACGAGCTTGGGAGAGCAAAGAAAAAGTTGTGGCTGCCACACCCCTGGAATTGTTCAAGGCTGGGAATGTGGACAGGACTTCGAGTAACCTGACCCATGGCAAGGACTTGGAACAAAAGGATCTTTAAGGTCCCTTCCAACCCAGAACATTCTGTGATTCTGTGATTCTGTGAGTCTATGACAAAGAGCTGCTACCCCTTCTAAAGTATCGCTTAGGCCCTGAACCTTCTCCTCCAGGTTCCTTGAAATGTACACTTACACCAGGCTCAGCACAGAGTCCTTCAACTTTATTGAGTGCAGACACTTCTTCCAGTTGGACACAGCCGAATGCACGTAAAGCCTGTAAGACAGGACAAATTGGGGAGGGTTAGCAGCAGGCCCCACACCTTCAGCCTGACCAGACTTGAGTATTTTCTTCTGGCAGGAAAGGTGGAGGTGAAGTAAAAAAGTGAGGTTAAATCCCTGAGATTATGGTGAACTGAGCAATGAAATGAGGAATGAAATCCTTTTCCAGTGGGATTTCCCAAAGGAGTGTGTACATGAAAAACAGAGCCCAGAGGAGGAAGATGACACAGAGATGTGCCAGACCAAGGGGAACCCACCAGCCATTCTGAGCTCCCAGCCACATGGTGGGGGCAGCACTGGTGCAAGTCCCAGAAGGATCCCCAGTCGGCTCCTGATCTGGCAGTGTTGTGCTGGGCTCCATCTTCAGCTGCCCGTTCTCCCTGAAGAGGCAAAAAGAACAGCGTTAGAGGTTTAGCAGCAGCAGTGCACAGAATACTCAGGTAGGCCCACAGCTTGGCACATACGGGCCCTTGCAGACACAAACTGCTTCTTGCCCTTTTGTGGTTTTTAATTGCAAATCTGCANCTCTTAACCTTCACTGCAATAGGATCATCCCTAAACTTTCTGCTGAGGAAATTCTTCTCCTTCACAATACAAACCCCACCAATTTCAAAAAACTCCTCCTGATTTACCCCTCAGTGAAATTTTGCCTTTCTTCTCTCTACTCATTTCCTCCTGATACTGCTAATCATGTATTCACTGAATCGGGTCAGGGCTGCAGTTGAGCAGGAAAATGGGTCAGTATGAAGCTTACCCATAACAAAAACATTGGAAAACTTCCCTCACAAAACCAACGAGCTTGGGAGAGCAAAGAAAAAGTTGTGGCTGCCACACCCCTGGAATTGTTCAAGGCTGGGAATGTGGACAGGACTTCGAGTAACCTGACCCATGGCAAGGACTTGGAACAAAAGGATCTTTAAGGTCCCTTCCAACCCAGAACATTCTGTGATTCTGTGATTCTGTGAGTCTATGACAAAGAGCTGCTACCCCTTCTAAAGTATCGCTTAGGCCCTGAACCTTCTCCTCCAGGTTCCTTGAAATGTACACTTACACCAGGCTCAGCACAGAGTCCTTCAACTTTATTGAGTGCAGACACTTCTTCCAGTTGGACACAGCCGAATGCACGTAAAGCCTGTAAGACAGGACAAATTGGGGAGGGTTAGCAGCAGGCCCCACACCTTCAGCCTGACCAGACTTGAGTATTTTCTTCTGGCAGGAAAGGTGGAGGTGAAGTAAAAAAGTGAGGTTAAATCCCTGAGATTATGGTGAACTGAGCAATGAAATGAGGAATGAAATCCTTTTCCAGTGGGATTTCCCAAAGGAGTGTGTACATGAAAAACAGAGCCCAGAGGAGGAAGATGACACAGAGATGTGCCAGACCAAGGGGAACCCACCAGCCATTCTGAGCTCCCAGCCACATGGTGGGGGCAGCACTGGTGCAAGTCCCAGAAGGATCCCCAGTCGGCTCCTGATCTGGCAGTGTTGTGCTGGGCTCCATCTTCAGCTGCCCGTTCTCCCTGAAGAGGCAAAAAGAACAGCGTTAGAGGTTTAGCAGCAGCAGTGCACAGAATACTCAGGTAGGCCCACAGCTTGGCACATACGGGCCCTTGCAGACACAAACTGCTTCTTGCCCTTTTGTGGTTTTTAATTGCAAATCTGCAATTTGCAACATTTCTTTCCTCCCCCACATACAAACAAGTACTTCAAATCTACAGACCTTAACTGAGTGTTTAGAAGGACTATTATCCAGGCAATATTCTCTCTGCTCATTTCCAACTTCAACAGAAGTAACTTAGAGCAACTTGGGCATTTATGAAAAAGCTGTATCCAAGACTTCCATCTTGCTCCTCATGATATCACTTAAGACTTGTCTTAAGAATTTTTAAGTGTGAATATGCCTTCTTGATTACATTTACAGCACACCAGAGGTACTACCAGAATAAATCGATCACCATTTTTACACACAGATCAGTAAGAGCCTTCAGTAAGAACATGAAACGTGTATGTACTTTTCAGGATCTGCCTTAATTGCAGGTCATTCACGGTGAGAGGTCAAATATTTTCACTTTAACAGCTGACCTAGTCTGCTGCAGACTAAGCCACATTTACTTTCATTTTATTTCTTCCCCTCCCTATCATCCCATCTGTAATATTGTTTGAGCATAAACATGACAGAAGGCCGACACTTTATCAGCAGATCAGGCTGCTTCTCTTATCACAAAGCTTATGAAAACAGTTGATCAGTAACTGAACTGGCACTCTGTCCCCAGCCTGCCTACCCGTTCTGCCTGGGTGCCTGTGCTGGGACAGGGTCTGTGAACACGTGCTCAGTGAGGGGCCCGGGCCGGGTCTGCGGCGGCTCTGCCTCACTGGTGCTGCTCTCAGGTACCTCTGTAGCCTCTGTTGCTTCCTCTGTAGACTGGGATTGGTTGATCTTCCCATTGCAGACAGGAGCCACATCACCTGGAAGACAACAAACAGTGTGAGACATGCTGGAGAATGAGCTGGTGAGTTAACTATACAGGTATTAGGCTGTCAATTATCTTTCCTTACCAAATTCAACCAAACCCTTAGCCTGTGCCACAGGCAGCTCATCCAGCATCTTCTGTCTGGATGGGGAACAAAGACTGTTTTGAAGTGAGGTGCAGCACCAGAAGGTCTCCATGGCTGTCACTGCAGTATGGAGTCAGTAAGGGCAGCAGTATGGTTTTCATATGAGCTTAACTGGCTTCCCAAGGTCCAGGGGAGAAACCCATGAGAGCAGCAGCAATTGTAGCAGAGCAAATATTTCACTTGTCCAAAATACTCTGCTGTATGACCCCCACAACCAGGCTGTAGAATGTGGATCAGAGAGAAAAGGAGGGCTCTAAGGAGAAATGTACCGAAAGGGCCTTAGGCCCTCCTGTACCACATTAAGAAACTTCTGTAGGCGTCTGAACAGGAGGGACAGGAGAATGTGGCTGTAACACCATGAGCTCGTACAGGACTGGCTGTTATTCAACTGTCATTGAGTTTTATGTCCCAAAACTCACTCTGTCCCTTGTCCAGCACAGGTGTGTCTCCACGTGAGGAACAGTTGCTCCGTGGCACATTGCAGCGGGTTGCACAGCCCACCAGCGTGATCCCTGCCAAGACACCATCTCCTCCAGCTGAATCTTCAGGATTCACATCCCCCTCCAGGAAGATCTCACCTGGGGGATAGTCACTCTCACTGGCCGCTGAAAGGCAAAGAACAGATTCTCACATAAACCAAGCTGTCAATGCTAATTTAATGCAGATGCACTCCTGAGGTCTCCCTAATAATGGAAGCTGCTGACCCTTGGGGTTCACCAGCCAGGGGAGGCACCATAGCTCCCAAACCTGGAGAAGGCTCACTCCTGCTCCCATAAAACCATTCTTTGTATGCTAAAGGAGCAACTTACTGAACACTCAACAGGGAGGGATCTCCACAGAATGGTCCTACAGGAAGGTAAGATCTGGGTTATGGTTTTTGGAAGACACAACGGCCCAAGGATTAGTTCCCAAGAGAGAACATCTGCCACTCCTCAGTGAGGTAGGTGACCCTGTTCAGACCCCACCTCGGGCCCCACTCACCAGGGATGCTGGAGATGCAGAGCACATGAGCATTACAGACAGTGAACTGGTCCACCACAGTGCCAGGCTGGTTGGCATCAATGATAACAACTTTACTGGTTGACAGAGTGCTAGTGAGGATCCAGACACGGCTGGATGTGGTGTCCATCTCATGGAGCTCCTTTGCCTTCAGGAAAGCATAAACACAGGGACACAATCAGTGCTCCTCCTGGATCAGCCTGAGCCTAGCAGTGCTTGACAACATTTACACATGGTGTAATTTATATTAAATTATATATTCTGTCCTATAGTAAATTTATTTTCAAATTCATGTATTTGCATATTCATTTATATTTTCATTTTTATTAATTTAATTTCATTCATGTTGGTGCACTAGTATCTAGAGCACTGGCCAAAGAGCTTGTCTAGCTCCTTAGGACAAGAGGAATTTGGCCACTAATTTCTCTGTTGAGATGTCTGACTAATACATCACTGAACATTTCTTCAGCCAGAACACTGTGAGGCTGGGATGAATCCAACTGATCATCTTAAGCAAGCTGATCTCAGAAGAATAAAGGGAAGCAGTGTAAGACAGCTGTGGAGAAGAATCCCAAAGACCAGACATGATAAAATGTTGAATTATTATCTGCAAATTACAGCTTGCTTCTTTAAAAAATAAATAAAAAACCCACTTAAGGTTATAAACAAACAGATCTGGATTTAATCTCAAGACCTTACAATTTGTGGCCCAAATGGACTCATGACTCTGTATCTCTGTTCTTTTAACAAAGTTATGCTTAATTTACTTTATTTTTCTTTAGTTTACAATGATGAGGATTCCCTAATATTCCAAGCAACCTCATCAAGTACTTAATTACCCTTATTAACCAGGATTTTTTTCAAAACTCCAGATGTTTCAAAACCAGAAGTTGGAAAACTTTATCCTGGATGATTGTCTTAAATCACACAGAAAGTTACAGAAAAGACAGACCACCACAGCCCTGCCCCACAAGTACAAGTCAGAGCATTTTGTGGCATATTATGAAGGTACTGAGAGAGGCAGCATGGCAGTGACAGAATGAGAAAAATCATCAGAGAAAAAAAAAACATTTTCTTTTCTGACCTTTTTCTTCTCAGGGGATATATGGTTACTTTTGTTGTTCTCGCCTTCCACTTCCCTATCACAGGTTAGGGGATCACGTCCAGGATCCAATTTCTGCCCATTCCCAGGCTCCTGTTCCAATGGTCTCCATCCTGAGAGATTAACTCCAGCTGCACACCACAGCTAAGATACAGAAACAGGAATCTGAACTAAGAATTCTGCAGGCTCTAAGGTCTCTTTGAATTTAGCCACCTTTGGAGAAATGTCAAATGTCAAACATCTAAAACACTCAGTACAAAACACCTGTTCTTGCTGATTTCTACTAGAAGACAGTCTGATTCAATGGATGCAAGACAGAGGATCTCTGTACCCAGCAAAAATCACTGCTATTTAATAGATGAGACTAAAAAAGGTAAAGAAAATAATAAATCAGGTGCGTAACTGAAAACAGGCTTCTGCAATGTCCTCAATTTTCCCCACTCTGGGGTTTCTAAATAATTGCAGCAAAGCAAGCCAAGCCATGGCAGACATTTAATGGACTGAAACTGAGAGAGAGCAAGTTCAGATGAGGTATTAGAAAGAAATTCTTCCCTGTGAGGGTGGCACAGGTTGCCCAGAGAAGCTATGGCTGCCCCATCTCTGGAAATGTGAAAAACCAGTCTGTTGGTTTAGCTCTCACATAACCAGTGTGGAGTGGAAGCAACTCACCACCTGTTTTCTGAAATCAAATCCAGCTAATCTCCTATGAGTTATTTACAGTGAGTTTTTTAGCAGAATGCTGGGAATAGGACTACAGAAACAAGTACTGGATTTACCCTAAGACATGAAGGAGAAATGACGCACAAAACATTATCCAACCTTCTAGAAACAACAGCCTAAGAATTTTCTTACAAATTAACCTTCAGGATAACTTCTAAAAATCATCTCAGAATGAAGTAATGACAAACTGGCTATTTCAAAACATCCACTTACAGCAGGTAACTGTGCTACCTGCAGAGAGGACCACCTATTCCCAACTGCAATGCTACTCAAAACATTCTGGCACTGATAGACAGAGCTTCACCTCCAGATAATATTGGCCTGTTATCAGTGAATCTTGGTCAACGTAGAATCCAGAAGTGATGAAATGCATTTTTATTTTCACCTGCCCATTTTCATGAGTTTTTATATTGTTTTGTATTACACCATAAGGAACCTTAGCAAAAGCCTTAAAACCATAAATGTTACTGAAAATGTTGCTCTTCTTGATGAGTTGTCTCAAAAAAGCAAAATATGTCAGATAGCAGCATGGGACCTGACAGCCAGAACCAGATGACAGTTTTGCTCTTAAAATACTTTTTCCCACTAAAACTGCCATTCAAGAAAAGGAAGCAGATGACAGAATCTGCAATACGGAATGTCAAAAAATACATATTGTTGTAGAAATTGCAGGTTTAGTGAACTGAATTCTTTGCTTATTTCATGTCCCCTTTCTGGACTGCATGGCAAGCAGAGAAAACATACCTTCATGGTTGGATCCTTTTCTACTAGAGGGCGACAATACACAGGCACAGGGACATTTTTCATGCGAGTGTCTTCCTGACCACCATTGGGACTCAGCTGGAGGGGAGAGAAGATTAAAAAAACAGTATAAAGCTGTAAATACCAGGATATAGCAAGAGAGATGTAATCAGTGTGGCATAACCAATCAGAGGTGCCTGCTGCTGAGGCCTCCTATCATGTCTTGTGTGAAAGAGAGACACTATGGGGAGGAGAGCAGCCCACCCAAGAGATCATCTCACCATTACCAGTGCCACAGTAATGGCTAACAGAGGCTACACATTGCCCTGCTGATGTAGAAAGGATGCTCCCTGAAAAAAGTCAGAACACTAGCACTGCCTTCCATCACAACAGTTGGACTTGATAATCTTAAAGGTCTTCTCCAAACTTATTGATTTTAAGATCCTACGGCCTGAATCTCATCCACTTTCCAGCCATGCTGCAAGGCTCCTCCCTTTTCCAAAACTTCTCTGACCAGTTAAATGAGTCATAGGCCAAAGAATGAGGCTGATGATCTTTGATTTTGTGTACTGATGGGGAGAAGTGAGCGCAAACAGCATTTGTTTTTCATACTAGTAAAGTTCTCAAAGTATAAATGAAATAACTAATGTTCAAGCCCAATTATAACAAAGAAAATTAAAAAAAAAAAGAACTGTGCTCTAACAGAAAAGTTTAATTACTTCTGATTTAGGGTAGGTTCTTTCAGTACTTTCATGCACAGGAATGCCCTTCCATTGACTTTGGTGGAGATACAGAGAACATCAATTTCATCTGTGCTTACAATTATTATACAAACAGAACATATACATTGTCCCTCTAAATTAAACAGTTAATGACTAAGGCTAAGTTAATGATCTAAGTGACTGGCTAATGACTAAGGTCACCTCCCTTCAGCCTGTCCAGAGTGTGGTCCCTACCTGCTTGTACTTGGCTGGAAGGCTCCAGCCACAGGCCTGTAACCGCCCATCGTCATTGCGCACGTGCTCCCGGACCTGCCGATACTGCTCCCGCTTCTGCTCCCGGCGTGCTGAGGATGTGCAGTCACTGAGGAGAGAAGCACACTGTCACCTCTCAACCCATGGCTGAAGACAGGAGCTGAGGGTGAAGGGTATGTGGCCAGAACAGGAGAGGGCACACAAAGCAAACCAAAACCAGCTGTGAAAATAGATGCAGGGAACCAGAGAGACAAATTTTGTTGAGGAGCACACTCAGGCAGCTCCAACCTCTCTGTCACCTGAGCAACGTGGCAGGCCAAGTCATTGTCACCACCAATTAAAATCTTCCAAGGGTCCTTCAGAAACAGGGAATCACCGTTCCCTAAAACCTATGATTTTAGGAGATCACACCAATTTCTACTGAGCTGCTACAATTTACTGATTTCATGTTTCCACCAGGAAAGCATTTTGAGTTCTTCACCTCCTCTTTTTAGTCAACTACGGATTTTCCTGTCCACTTTTAATTCTTGATGAAAAGGAAAATGTGCACTAACTGATGGTTCCAACAGAACAACTCCAGCTTTGCACTGCCAAAGGTTAAACCAAAAATTGATCTGTGAGCTTTTACATGTTTTAATATAAACAAAGGCTTTTTAAGTGTCAGCTCCAGCTCTCAGTAGGTTTTTAAAGTATCATTATGAGGTACAAACAACATCAGCAGAAAAATCAAATCCAAATCCAAACTCTACCCTCTCTCCCACCAGACCCACTGCCCTCGACACATGACGACATATTTACTTAAACAAAAACTAACATCCTGCTGAAACAAAACACTTCCCTGCACATGCTTCCTCCCCCAGGAGGAGAAGAAGGGCACAAGCAGCTCTGACAGTGTGCAGCCTCAGTGCGTAATGCACTACTGGGAAGCACTAAGATACCACACCATGACTGTGAGATGCCATCAGAGAGAAAGATGGAATAACAGCAGTGGGTATCTCTAAGGTACAAATTTATCCTTCTAAAACAATCACTCTTCTCCTGATCCAGTGTCTTCTCAACAAATCCTTCTTATTGCAGAAATTATCCTACTTTACCACCACATGCTACAAGGTCCTTCCACAAACACACACCACATGTGAAACTGCACCACCTCACAATGGCAGAACACATTGTGAAGTCATTTAAATCACAGAAAAGTTTCTTCCCTTCATGTCAATGACACAAAAAATTGGGGTAAGACTCTGCAGTAGCAACACCTGAAGGTGAATTTTTAGCATGGTTTAAATTAAAACTAAATACCATAACTTAAACGTGCAAAGAACTTTTGTCTTCACTTGAACTCATCAAAAGTGTTCAGCAGACATCACATCCCTTTGTACCAACGCTGCCATCACACTCTACCACAAAAACTCTACTTCATTGCATCCCAGTCTGCAAATATGAGTGCAGAACTAAGCTGGGGCCAACTTGAGCTCCAGTGGTCCCTGCTGAGATTATCCATCATGCCCTGGAAAGCCATGGTCATGATATATTTAGGACAACAAGGTTTGCTGAGCCCATCCACACAGTAACTGATGAATGAAAGCTCTGGGAAATAAATCACAGGGGACAGAGTTAACTAGCATCACACAGCTTCTGAAGTTGAAAACAGTTTACTTTAGGAAGAGCCGAAGGAGGACCTGGCTTGGCACACAGCCCTTGACTCACTCATCAGGGAAGAACTCGAGGGTGCGGCTACCGGAGGAGATCTGGCACATGGTGTGGCTGCGCCGCTGGCTGAACCCCGCCGTGGTGGGAGACTTGTAGTGGATATTCACAGAGGGGTAGGTCCTCTTTGCTGGGGGGGGACTGGAGGAAGAGCTGAACAGACGGCTGAAGCTAGGGAAAGAAAAAGGCCAACATGTAAATAAACAGCAAGAGATACAGGATCAGGGACTTTAAACCCATTGCTAAAACTGCCCTACTTCAAACCCAGAGCTACATCCTCGGTTTGATTGGCATAAGATGTTTTTAGCTTCCAGAAACAGATGCTTTCTGAAAACAGCTCTTTATTACAACTAACTGAGTGTATGAACGTTCCAGGATATTCATGCACATTTTCAGCCTGTAAAACAAAACCAATGTGGATGTTCAGAACTGGTTTTAATTTCACTAAGGACAAAGGAAGCCCTTAAAGACAAAAGGATTCAGCTAACACAACTTTTATCTGACATTTCATTCATGTCACAGTCTACTAAGTGGATGTCTAAAGTAGAAATGTCAACACTCCACCTTTTCTTGATCTCGCACAAACCACCAAAGAACTTACAACTGCCAAATAGTGGATTTCTTCTTCTCTTGGACAGATGGGTGTTCACGTGAAGCTCTAAGGACAAACAGAGCAGAAGCAAGTTAATTTCAGCAACTTCACCCTAGCTTCTGCCAAGAAGCCAGTCCTTTCCATCAAGGAAGACAAGCCAAAAGTCAGAATTCATTCTAACATGTTTCACAACACACCAGAAAAGGGACTGGTTTTCAATGCAAGCACACCCAACTTTAAGTTTCAATGCTGACATGAAGAGCAAGCGTGTTCAATGTGAAGTTTTATCAACTCCCTGTAACACTGTCCTGCCACATACAGTCTGGGAACTACAGAGCCCAGCATTACAGTCACTTCAAGCCATAGCCTTTATAATTCATCAATTAGAAGCAATACTCCTCCCTATAGCTTCTCCCACCTTAATTAGCAGACAACAAACAAGAGAGACAAACAACTGCCCAATGTCTCCAAATAATGGTGGCAACAGGAGATCTGCAGCACAAGTTCAGGAATAACACAGAAAGTATTGGTTATTAGGAGAGGAGCATCTACAGTTACGAAAACCTCCAGCCCTTCTCAGCCTCCATGTTGACAGAGGTTACACTGACACAAGGTCAAACATGGCCAGGTTCTGTCTTAAACAGGGACATTCCCCAACAACCAGCCTCACCTGATCATCTCTGTCCACCTCACAGCCTCCTGGAGCTCCATCAGCCTCTCCTTGTACTGGTTGCGCTCCATCAGGACCCGGGCCATCTCCACACGGGTGAAGCGCCGGCGCTGCGCAATGGGAATGTTGTCCTGCAGAGGGGAGGAGCACTGCTTCAGCCCACAAAAGATGGAATGGGATTGAGATTAGTACACAGCAAGTCAGGAGACAGACACATATTTCTCAGTTCTCCTCCTGTCCTGCTTGACTACCCCCCAGTTTCCCTGCATAAGGTGCTAATTCCAGACAGTGAGCTCCAAACTACAGCCCACGGACCTCTGGGTGTTCTGCAAAACCATAGAAATTAGAATGAGAATCACCACCAACCTGAACACACAGCACTCACATACACACACAACCCTGCCCAGGACTATTGCCAGCAAGGTGCTTTCATAGTCTGCAAGGAATAATGAGAATTGACAGTGGTCCGCTGGTCCAGAAGTTTGGAAAACAAAGTTTTCATTTATTAGCAAAGCCAGTCACAAGCAACAGGGAGCACCACAGGAGGACTGGAAGGAGGTATTCTGTTAGTACAGATAGATAAAGGCAGGACATAGGAAACTAAGGAAAGGACTTTTCCTCTTTGGTGACACAACTTGGCCTTCCAATGAGGGCACAGGTGGTTTTGAGTTGGGAACAGGAATGAGATTGAAAATGAGAAAAACATGGCTAAGTTGGGAAAAATATCTGCCCCCCCAAAAAACTGTAAGTATGTTGGGAACTCATCACTAGGAAGTGGCACCGAGTTGCGCTAGACTGTGACAATTCCCAAGCTCAGCCTGGGTGGTGAGTGCTGTCGAGTGCTGGAATAGCACAAATTAACCAATTCCCTCTCCAGCCTCCCTGGACTTTGAATCAAACCCATATGACCAGTCAAAACAAGAACTGTATAAATTCATCAATACTTTTTTTAAATTTAACCCCCCCCAGACCTCCTGTCACTTCAGCTGAAAACAAATCCAGCACTCTTCAGCAGTTCATGAGCAATTCCGAAGTGTTCCCATTCACCTAAATTCTCAACGGACCAAGTTCACCCCAGTCAAGAGATTTAGGCTAGATCTGAACCTCCTCCAACACCTTTTACAAGTAAGAAGATAGTAACACTGACAAGCAGTGTCTTGAATTTCCTGTAATAGTAGGGACAGTTACAAGGAAAATCCCTGTTACTGCTTGGTTTGCATTTTGTTTTGGCTACAGTTGGTCTTTGTTGAAAAGCCTCTACCCCAGCTGAAACAGTGTGAAGAGCTGTGCTAGAAGAACAGCCCATGAGCCTCCTCTGGTTGTATTCTGTAACAGGAAGTACTGGCTCAGGGAAAAGAATTAACAAGAAAAACGGTGCTGCAGCACTACAAGTCAGCAGTCACTGCTGCAAAATTGTCTGTGTAGCCTGGATTACTCTACACAATGTCCTCACAGATACAGCTTCACTGCCAATGTGGGAACAGGCTCTTCTGGAGAAGCCTGACAGGCACAGTATCTGAGAAGAACCCAACTGCACACTAGACTTTCATTCCAAGTTAGGAGAAGCAGATACAATGGGATGATGCTGAGCAGAGTACTGCTCTACCACTGGGCTGCAGAGACCACATCCTGCACAGTGGCACTGCTACTGGGTTAGCTGCTCCTCTGCACCAAATTCTGGTTTGAAAGTTGTATGAAGGTGTATCTCATGATCATAAGCCACAACCTGTTCACCAGCCTTGCCTTCATCACTAACAAAAGCACATCAATCTATATCTCAGGACTCATATATGAAGCAATACAGGTTAGTATATCAACCCCCTTTCCCCGCAGGCATTTTAGTAATGTCATATACCAATTCTGTACAGAGATAGCTGCTTACATCCTCCACCTCCTCTTTGGGCTCTCGACGGGCAACGATGGCTTCAGATTTTGCTCTAGGAAACAGGAAGAAAGGGATCAAGCAAGTGACACCATAGCTGGCCCCAGGGAGCTTTGGGAAGAGAACTGGCTATGGGAAGGCCTGGCTACATCCATCACAAGAAAGCAATCTCAAAGTACATGTACGAAGTGTACAAATTATGAGATATTTATCCACTACCTTCTCTTCCTCTTGATTCACCAGATCCTCAGATTCACCACCATCACCCCATTTTTTTCAAACATTTGCTGTGAGCACCCAAATACTCGATAACTCTAAAACAGTCCAGCCAGTTTCTATTTCTGAACCATAATCTATGTTCAAATGTTTGACGAAAACATGGAAAACCTGAGCCATTATCAACAGGGAAAATGCTGACTTAAGTGCTTCTTCTGGGCTGATTCTGGTTTCAATGTGATTCTGTGATTCTGTGTAATTCAAAGCAGTGAAAAAAGCCCCTAATGTGAGGGACAGTTTGCCAAAATGGTAGAGAACACCAAATTCCTGATAAAAAAATACTTTAAAATATTTAAGTGAGTGCTTTTAATGCCTTTAAACTCCTACATTATGAGACTCAAAAGGCATTCAAAGAATCTCACTGCTTGCAAGACTACTGTCATTTCAGACATTATGAACAATAAAGAGATCAGTCTGTGTTATTCTTGGTGATTCTAAGCTCAGGGTACAAAACCTTCCAGATTCCAGCTGCAGAACAAACCCTGTCCTCTGCCCTGAGCTCCTGCAGAGTCATGCATAGCCAGCCACAATGGAACTGTGCTACTGTGAGCTCCAGGAGGCAGCTTTAGTGTATGGATGTGAAACCATCTCAGGCTCTGCTGGCCATTCAGGCTTTGGTTTCTCTAGTTTGAGAGGAAAATAAAAAGTGGGATCTTCCTGTATAAGACTTTAGAATCTCTTCTGCCTCTTCTCATTCTTAACATGAACAATTAAACAATTACCAATACAGGTATTGAAATATTGCTTGTGCAACTCTGTATGAGCTCTTTCAATAAACTGGCATTCATTTCTCTCAGAGCTATCCTGGATGCTACAAGGATCAAGCTCTTTGCTGTCTTCTTCAAAACTACTGGTTTTGATTTTTTTTTGTTTGGTTGGTTGGGGGTTTTTTGTGGTTTTTGTCAGTTGGTTTGGTTTGTTTGTTCTTTGTTTTTTAACTGTAAACTGAAACCCTTAATGCTTCACTCCAGGAAGCCTGTATTCAAAGTTGCTGCTGCAGAATCCTAATCCTGAGGAGGGAAATTCTGTTTTTTTAAGATTCAAGAAACCATTTCAATCCGATAAAAACAATGGAATGCTAAAAATATCTCTGCCACCTACTGTCAGTCTTGTCCTGCTCTGCAAAGTACCTTGGAATGCCAACACTAATCCCCTGAGTAAAATGAACAGAGGAGGTGGGTTTACCATTCCTCACGCTCAGCTCCCTGGAGCAGGGTGTGTAATCACTCACCTCTTTAACTCCTCCTCCAGCTCTTTGACTCTGGTTTCTATTTTGGCTTTGGCCTGCTTTGTTGCTTCCAGCTCTCCCTTCAGCACTTCCTGCTCCCCAGACAGCTGGTCCACCTTGGCAATCAAATCATTCTTCACAACGTTCAAAGCATTTCTTCAAGGTGTGAAAGGGACAATAAGCAAAAATGTACAAAGCTAGCAGCAGTCCATAAAAAAGACCTTAAACTAAAGTTACAGACATTGTAAGGATAGTTAAAATGAGTGCATTTAACAATTCAGTCCAGCTATAACTCACAGGAAATTAAATTTTGGATGGAGCTGCAGAAGAACACAGAAATCACAATTGGTCAGGATGAGGTTTGTCCATTCCTGTAGCCTGACTTCTCCTTCAGAAGGTGGCAGACCCTACACTGCAGGTGTACGATCACCTATCACCTCTGTAAGGTTCAAATCTATTTCTGACAGAACCAATCTCTGAAGCACACCTTTCAGAACTGCTGCCATCTGCAATTCTGGACAATTGTGGATGATGGCAATAGAAATATGCATCTCCAATCAGCTTTGAAATATCTTAAAATTATAAAAGCAGCAGCTTCCCACCACAGTAAGTTCTCCAGCTCTCCCCTAGGAGTACTCTGCCTTCCCTTTCCTGGCTGCTCAGCCTGGTTTGCCAGCCTTTCTCAAAAACTAATTCCATTACACTGTCTGCTTCTTCTCTATCAATTATGAAATCTTTGAGAACTCTTCTCTCACAAAATTTTCTTTTCAAATAACAAACCTTTCAAATAAAAACTTATAAACAGCAACATCCTCACAGAGGCTCAGACTCACACCTGGATTCCCACAGAAGTTAATTTAAAGCTTGCCATTGATCTCAGATGGCATCAGCATTTACCAGCACATGCCCAGAGGCTTCTCCCAAGTGCCTGCAGAAAGGAAACCGCTAGGAAATAGCTGAAGACAGTTATTCCTCTTCTACAATTGAAGGAATAAGTACTCAGGAGAACCTATTAGATAAACAAGCAAGCCCCTGTGAAGCAAGAATTCCGGCCAAGACCTACTCCAAGGTGACATCTCATTTATAACCAGGTAGGCAGGTCAGAGCATGCGACAGTTCCTTACTTGGTCTCCAGCAGCTGAGAGTTCTCCAACAGCAGATTCCCCACTTCCTTGCCCATACCTGAAAAGAAAGGCCAGGCAGTTTTCACCGACTCTCCTAGAAACATGTAGTTTTGTAGCACTGCCTGACTCATTCTCGAGGAACAGAAGTCACTTTTGTTAAGACTTCCCTATGCTCCTGTGTCCTGTGTGGAGAGTGAAATGTCTCTCGCTGAATGACAAAACAGCACCAGCAAAGACATCCACGTGTCCTGTAGAGATTCCAAATTCAGACCTAGCTTTTCACCCCAACCTTCACAGACCTCCTTGAGAGGGACGGAGGGGAAACCTTCAATAGGCAGGGAAGTCAAGGAGGTGACTCTTGGTTCAGCCATCAGCTATTGCAAACACTTTTTATCATTCCTCACAAAGAAAGAAGGCAGAGTTTACGGATTTTTCACAAAGGACAGCAGAACACTGCCCAAGTTGCTGTGCTGATCTGCACACCAGTGATCTTCTTCCTTTCTTAGTAAGACACATTTTCTCAGTACAGATTTGGGATCATGTTTGTGACCAGCTTCATGGACATGAAAGGCTTCCCATTACCAGCCTTCCACTAGAGCAATTTTAATAGGACTGTAGATTATCCCTTGCTCTATTTACCTGTAACAGTTTTCTCACACATGTTTAAAATGTGAAGTCTCAGTCCCATCACTTCAGACTGCCACTCAACACACACCAGACATTCTGTACTTGTACTTAGGCATCCATATACAGCTACAATCTGCAGACTGGGTTACAAGAACATTGACAAATCTGGGGCTGAGAGTGAAGGTCAAATTCTGTATTTCATGAAACCAAAGGAATTTAGGGACCAAAAGCACATCCAAGTTGTTTCCTACTGCCAGGGACTTGATGAGTCCCAGGGTCACCTTCTGCCTTACAGCGGGGAACAGAGGCCACCTGAGAGCTGAAAGCAAAGAGGCCTCTCCCTATTGGAGGACAGTGCTGAGGGGTAAAGCTCATCTCACCACAGGTCCCAGAGCATGAAGAAGTCTCCCCACCATCAGTGTTTGTGCTGCACTGTTCTTTGTCGTGCCCTCTGAACTATCTCTTCCTTCACAGCAAAGACATCAACAGTTTTCACAATACATCATTTGCCAATTCATTAGTATTTGCAAGAAAATAAAAACAACACAAACTTCAGTACATGGAAGTCAGAGGAACGTGGCACCACATGAGAAGTGAGAACACACCACAACACTCCAACATACAGATCCTCTTCCCACAGTTAAATGGGATGAATTTATGATGGCAAAAGCAAATTCCCAGCAAGAATGAGTAAGAAGCAACATTTTCAAAGAACTTGCGAAAAATTAGTAGACAGATAATTGATCACTTTGATGTTTCAGGCAATGTGTTCTTTGAATGTTGTGTCAAAGAATATTCTAACAGCACAAAAGTGGGAAACACTAACTGCAGTGTATTTTGGGTTGGTAAGGTAAAGGATCTATGGCCCTTTTTTTTATGGCACACTGCTTGTTGGTCAGAAGACTCAGAAGTCATCTGTTCATGACATCATTTTCTTGCTGATTTTAAGTAATTGTACAAAAAATCAAGTAAATATTTAGCCTGTAAGCCATTAAATTGGTATGAGAACATTACAGGTGCTGAGGGACATCAAGGGAAATAGTTCATCCCCATGTTTTTTGGATTTAATCCTTTTCCTTGTCATTCTTGAGTCATACATTACTCTCTGCAGATGTTTTGGGAAGAGGGTGCCAGCTATCTTGACAGAACTAAAAGCCACACAGCACTCCATCAGTATCCTAATCACAGCTTCTACCTTACTTGTGTGTGGCACAGTGACAGCCCAATGCTTCAACCAGCCAGAGGTCTGAAAGGCTGGTCTGGCAATAAAGAACTAGATAAAGCTTCTCAAAGCCACGGAATGGGCACAGTGAGATAACCTTGCACAGGCTGTGCTGGGACAGCCCTGCTCATGGGAAGAAAACCCAGTGTGGAGTTACCATAAGGAGCAAAGGGAAGAGAGGTCTGAGCAGAGCCCTGTCCAACAGAGCTCATCCTACACCGTCCTCCTCCCACAGCCAGGCAAACAGTGTGAAGCATCAAAGCAGATAATCAATCACATGAAACAGAGGAGAATCCCCAAACCACCTCTACAGAGCAGCTGCATCCTGCTTCTTGGAGAGGTGATGCCACCACCACCAAAAACCAATGCAAGGTAATGCAGGACATATGGAGAATGGTGCATGAATGGAGGGAATTTAGAAAAAATACACATTAAAAAAAAGGAAAAAAGAAAAAAGGCCTTCGCCTTACCAAAGAAATCATCCCGTACTATGAGAGCCATCCCATACGAGAAAGGGAATAGAAAGAGATGGGGACAAAGGGAAAGAAAGGAAGAGAAAAAAAGCAGCCATTAATTACCAATCTGTAAACAGCAAACAGAGCAGCTCATCAGCACGTTTACAATATGGGGTGCCAGCACATGTGAGAAAGTTATCTTATTCTGCTGCAGCCTGATCTAACAGGGATTTACACCTAAGAGTGGCATAGAATGGTTTGGGTTGGAAGGGACCTTAAAGATCATCTAGGCCCACTCCTTGCCATGGGCAGGGACACCTTCCATCAGAACAAGGTTGCTCCACACCCTGTCTAACCTGACCTTGAACACTTCCAGGGATGGGGCAGCCACAGCTTCTCTGGGCAACCTGTGCCAGGGCCTCACCACCCTCACCGTAAAAAAATCTTCCTTCTATCTAATCTAGATCTAAACAAAAATAGGGGTATTTTTGTTTAAAACCATCACCCCATGCCATATTGCAACAGATATCAAGACAAGCTCAAGATGACCTCATCTGCTTCTTCCATCTTCATCATTTCTCCTGTATGACACATCCTTGAGATTCCCATCACCACAACAAAGGCAGGACAACAGACATTATGAAAGGTGAGGGAAGGACTGGGGCAAGGGGAAAAACAAAAGGAGGCTATCAAAGCTTTCATCTGTCCTAAAAATGCCCAAATCCACCTCCACACTGCGACAAATTCCAACTCAACTTCAGTGGGAGTTGTTCTGAGGGATGTCCACAAAAAAAGTGGCTTACAGTAAAATCGGTCCGAATAAAAAAAAAAAAGGATGATGTCATCCCTTTCTTCTATCACCACAGAGCCCACACCAAGCAATGCCACACACAGGGATGTGGCAGAGCTCATGCCCCACTGCATCACACTATCACAGCTGCCAGGTCACCATCTTTACTACAGGGAAAACTTCACCCAGTTTGCACTGGAATCAAGAGAGATTCACCTAATTTCAACTGAACTCACATCACAGCCCACCTGCATTTTACACAAAGGTGCAAGGCATGGCCCTAGGGCAGCAAGCACCTTCCACAAACAAAGGACAGAGCCACTGGTGACAGATGAGCCATCACCCAACTCCTGCCAGAAAGACAGAAGCTTTGCCACTCCAACCCATCAAGAAAGCGTCTTTAATGTCACAACATTATACCCAAAGGGGGTTGGTATGCACCAGGCAATCCCCACAGCCATTGGCACATGGAGGGACTCCTCACAGCACAGTCCATGGAGAGGACAACTGAACCCTCGCTCAGCTTGTGCCCACTCGACCTCTGCTACAAGCACCCCTCCTGGCAGAAAAAAAAGCCCTTTGAGCCCCAAGACCTTGAGTGATAGGCCAGTGAGACACTGTGTAGCAAACCTGCCAACAGCCACACAGGGAGAGCAGGTTGAAAGGCAGCAGGAGCATGAGCAGAGAGGGGACCTCCTGCTGTGGGGACCCACCAGTGTGAGGTAACAAAGCAAAGTGAAGTGGGAGAAGTCTGCAAAGCCAACTGTGTTTGGACAAGAGCAGGGGAGTATCACACGTGTATACCACTTCATGCGACCTCAAACAGGAAAAAAGAGAAAAGAAAGGAAACTGAGCAGGAGATACACACCTGAGAACTCCCCTACACGCCATGTCCAGCGAAGCACAGAGAGACAAGGGAAAAAGGAAGTGAAAAAGGATCAATCAGTGACTGAAACCAACAAAATCAAAATTTTGTTCAAAAAAAAAATCAACAATGATTCAGCCATTTCAATGTCAAAAGGCATGAAATAGTAAGGACAGGATCTGCCATGGCTTTTGATGGCATGACTTTACATACAGGACAGAAAAAAAACCAACCAAAGAGAAGGTAAATTGTGGTACAACTGCAACCATACACTTCAGCTACCCACAGCTTTTCAGACGTGGATCACATCCTCCTGGATTGGCTAAACCCATATTTTCTTATTTTCTCTTTATTTTGTCATGTAACACTAAATGTAGAACATTTACCTCTCAATTTCCCTTCCCCTTGTGATTTTAACATTAGATCCTCTAATAGTAACTGTGCTCTGAGACGGCACTTCAGCTTGAGAAAGACAATTAGTTGTATTTAAAACCTTTTTGAAGTGCTGGAATTTAGTTTGATAATCCCACTTCAACTTCTCCAAACAACACTGTACATAAACTTACCGCTAATACGGCTGCATTTCTGTCTTCACCACAGATCCCCTGTTCTTTCATTTCCAAAGCAAACATAGTTGTTTATCCTAAACCTGAATCATAGGATCATAGAATGGTTTGGATCTGAATGATCACCTCATTATCCCTGCCCCTTCCACTATCCCAGATTGTTCCAAGCCCTGTCCAACCTGGCCTTGGACACTTCCAGGGATGGGGCAGCCACAGCCCCTGTGGGCAATCAGCTCACCACTCTGGACCTGCTCACTGAGCACAGCCACACTGACAGTGCTCCTCTATGTCCAGAAACATCTGGGATAGGAAAGAGCAGGAAGGAGGAGCTGAGAGAAGTGGGAGGTGGGAGAAGTGGGAGACTGCTCAGGATCAGGAGGTAAGAATTTGTGATTAACAAGAGAATATGCAGGAAAACAACCAACTAGCACTCTTAAGGCTGTAGGAGAAAGAAGGGAACCTGGTTCTCAATAAACACTAGTAAATAATTGTTCTCACTTCACATTTTTCTCAAGAATACTTCCTATGCAAATTCATGTACGTAAAGCAGTATTAGACAGGGGCAAAACCCACATGTTTTACTTGTCATTTTATATTCCGAAATTGCAACAAAGTGTGCCAATTTTATACCATGAGATGCTGGCTGCTTGACAGATATCCAGAAGGAACCAATGGGATTTTCCATCCCAGAATCAGAAGGGCCTGTTGGCCACTGCTCAAGGGTAATTCCTATAGGTCCTGTTTTTAAGGTCTTCTCTTAATGAGATTCTCTTCAAGAAACTGAGACAAAAAAAAGAGAATATTCTTTGAGGATTGATTGCCAGGTTCTGTGAGACTGGAGGAAGTACTAAGCCTTCCCTTAGATGGGGTTGTTGAATTCACTAATTCATTTGATTTATGAAGAGAAGTGAGCTCCAAATATGACCCAGAGAGAACTCTTTCAACTTGTGGATCTTTCTTCTGACACCACATTCAAAGCACCCTTTCCTCAGTGTTTCTTCTGACTCAAAGCACAAAGAGAGAACATTCTACCTAACAAAAAAGGCAAAATTTTGGATAATGTTGACAGATTTGTCTAGTCCTTCGCTTATATCTTCAGCAGACTTTCTTTTTTGCTTTCTATTGTGCAAAGCCAAAAAAAATGTACCAGTCTCATTTCTTCTTGAGAGACATGACCTCTCTCTATTCTTTCTCCTTTTGTACATCCTGGCAACACGTGTTCATTTTAAAGAACACTTTTCTCTGAACAGAGTCAGTAACCAGAACTCAGCAAAAAGATTAATTAGATCGATGTTTCTCACAAAAAAGGTACAGAACTACCTGATTTCATCACAGTCGATCTCCCAGGTTTGAAAAGGAATCAAGAGAAGCCTTCCTATTCTGCTGCCCTGCCATAGGATCACCTGCAAGGGTCTCGCTGCTCTACTCAAGACAGAAAACAGTCCCAGCACAGAAACGTCCTCCTCGTAAGTCTTCAGAAACCTCTCTGTGATCTTCAGGGGACACTTTTACATGCGCAATGTTCAATCAGAGTCTTTGTATATTTTTACTGCAAATGGTACCTGCCAAACAACAGACACCTCACCACCCCAACATCTTTGGGCAGCCTTAGAGCTGGAAGAGAAGAAGCACCTTAGACTTCAACTGGGACTGCGGTGAACAACCTTCAAGGTTTGGGCAACTAAAAGCTTTTGCCCTTTGATAACAACAGTCTGCATTTCTGTATTTCTCCTTGATCACTGGGTCAGACTACAGAGTAATCTCAAAGGGAAGTGGATCCCCAGAAGGCAGGCTTCCAAAATGGGAAACAGGCTGTCCAAAGCAGGTCATACACCAAGCAAGTAACTTCCCAGAATAGTAACTCTTCCAAGACAACAATGCCTGATGCCCCAGCCATTCTGGGGAAAGAAGGAAAGCAGCAGTTGGCACAGTGATTAGTGGAGAGAGCCACAGAATCAACCAAACACTCCTTGATAAGGAATAGCCTGAGGACCAAGACAAAACAGATGGTCAATGGCAAGATCATCTGTGGTTTTAGTGCTTTGATTCTGCTAGGAAGAGAGATCCCAATAATGTAATGAGATGGCTAATCAAATCTACTCCACAGCAGGTACATAAGATGAAACTTTAACCATCACAGGTAGTTCCTACTGTCAAGCTTCTCTTTAAGCCGGAGTCCCTTCTGCAACGGCTGCTAATATCCAGGGGATTCTCAAATCTGGAAACTTTGCTTTTCCTTCAAAATTCTTAACTTTGTAAGTATCTGCAAACATTGGTTCCCACTGCAGCCAGAGAAAGCCTGTGTGTCCATCCTGAGTCTTCTGCAGATTTTTTCCTTCTGGTAATCTTGAGGTGGAAGTGAAACAATAAATGATTTTAAATTTCAGGCAATGGTCTTTGACCTCTGCACGAGGGCTCTCTTGCATGCTGCACTATGACTAAAAAAACCAATCCAAACCTACCTCCATCAAAAAGCTATTGTGAGCGTACTCATGATGGTCTAGACCTTGTGATTCCAGTCACACTACTGCTTGTAGTAGTAACAATTTCACATATATTTGTCATAGATAAAGCAGTAAGTATTGTATTAACCACCTTTCCAGTCTTCAGTTAACATATTTAAAGCCAAATTTTTGGTGAATAGGGCAAAACCTATCTCCTCTGCAGAAACATACCTTTTTAGAGGGTCCTAATACAAGATATATGAAAGCTGATACAAGTACCTTTCTAAATTGTGCAAAGGTGAGGTGCTGCAAATCTGTGACACAATTTAGCTCATCCTGTTCTGGATACATATATAGAACCAATCTTACAAGACTGTCCATAAGCAGCTCTATATCAGTAATCACCAGAAAGGAAATGTTCACTTTCAGAGCAGATCTCTTGCATATGTTGCTGGAGGAGGCATGTTACAGTGTCTCCTAAGGCTCCTTAAACCCAGCAGTAATGTGGAAAATGAGCTACATAGTTATAAATTCTATCAGCTGGTTCATGTCACCTGAGTATTCAAAGATGACTTGTACTGTCCTGATGAAGGAATTAAGAACATACTGAAATTCTGTCAGAAATTAAGGTCTAGATACTCAAGAGTCCAATACAAACAAGCATGGAGAGGGCTCAGAGTCCTCCCTGAGGCAAAGCTGCTTCTCTGACTGCTGCAGAGTTCCAGACAAGAACACAGCTAAGTTAATTACTACATGTCTTAAGCTGAATGTAGAAGAACAGGTACTGCATTACAGACCATAATATTTCCACATTATTTAAACTTCAAAAACTTAACCAAAATTTCTTACAAATTTCAAATAAACCCTTTATTCCAAGTATAAAATTACTGGGAGGAAGAATTTTGGGGCAGAAGCAGAAAGAGCAAATTTTGTCTTCAAATTATTTGTGCGGGAGAATCCTATAGCAAAATAACTTATGCACATAAAAACAACCCAAATAAAAGATACCAAACAGCTGAGGTTCTTTTCTAAGTGAGCATTTTAAAACACTAACAATCCAAGTTCTGGGAAAAAAGACAATTTAAGTGCTTCTGGAAGCTTAATAATAGTGTCATTGTACCAGGGAAAACAACGGTTCAAACAAGGTTTTACCTAGAAGATCTGCTCCTTCATCAACATCGCCAATGACCTCAGACCCTGCTGTGGAAAGTTCATGGTACAGGGAGTCTGTGTTGATGCCAAACGCTTTGTTCACAATTCCCTGTGTTGGGCTGTTGCTGGAAGCAAAAAAACAGAAGGAATTTTGTTACCTGGTAACATTTAAGCCTGAACATTTCTCTTTGAAATATTGAGTATCCCAGACTGTTGCGATCAAAACCCTGAGAGTACATTCCACCTGTTCACCATATACTGAATGAGGGAACATACTAAGTAAATAGCATGTCGTATTCCCCATATCATGGAATGGTTTGGGTTGGAAGGGACCTTAAAGACCATCTCGTTTCACCCCTTGCCATGGGCAGGAACACCTTCCACTATCTCAGGTTGCTCCAAGACCTGCCCAACCTGGCCTTAGACACTTCCAGGGATAGAGCAGTCACAGCTTCTCTGGGTAACCTGTGCCAGGGCCAGATCACTCTCAAAAGGAAGAATTTCTTCCCAGGCATCTAACCCTGCCTTCTGTCAGTAGGAAGCCATTTCCCCTGTCCTTTCACTCCAGGCCCTTGCTCAAAGACCCTCTCCAGCTCTCCTGGAGCCCCTTTAGCCTCTGGCAGGAACTCTAACATCTCCCTGGAGTCTTCTCTTCTCCAGATGAACACTCTAAGTTCCCCCAGTCTGTCTTCCCAGGAGAGGTGTTCCAGCTCTTGGAGCATCTCCCTGGCCTCCTCTGGAATCACTCCAGCAGCTCCATGTCCTTCTTGTGCTGAGGACAACCACCCATGATCCACAGCTTCAAGCTCACCTAGATGACTTCCTTTGAAAGTTAAGGACTATTTGATATTTGACAGAAAAATTTCAACTTGCAGAAGCTCTCAGCTCTGAACAGTCACATGCTGCAAGGATTCCTATGCTCCTAACAAGCTACGTAGAAACCTCAGACAGCAGTAACACCAGACAAGGAATTCAATGCTGAAAACAGCAGTGGCCTTTTTCCCTTGGTCAGCCAGTAAGGGCAATCAGTCTGATGGGTCAGTCTTCTCTTTGCATGAGTCTATGTACCAAAATGCCTCTTCACGTGTCACCAAATGTATTCCACTAAAAGCAAATCAAGCTAATATTTTCTCACCTTATCAGATGAGAGTACATTTCCACCTCTCATTGTCTTTGGTACCATCAAGAATCTTGCTGCATTTCTTGACAGCCTTATGGCTCAAACAGCAGACAGCTGTTAAAGGAGGTGAGAGTGAGGCAACCTCTGGGATTGTGGCTATTTGTTCTAAAATATGGTCTCAATGTGGATATAAACACTTTGCCTGCCTCATATGAGGGGCATCAGCCAGCATGAAGAGAGGCAGCGCAATTTTTCCAGCAACCTATCAGAAAGATCAGTACCAATGCAGATGATCTCAAGTTGTATGGCTTCATTATTACATAATTCATCTCAGAGCTTATAAATGGAGCGTGGTAACTGCCTCTGATATTGCAAAGAAAGGGCGGGGGGGAAGTGGGCTTTTCAATTACAGAAAAATTCCAGCTCCCCAGATATCTGAGAGCACTGAGGAAGTACCAACAGCAACATGATGGCACCACAATTAATCAGCTCACACAGTCTGATGGCCAGCACAAATGACAAGAGCAACCAGCACTCAGAGTCTGACCTGGAGACACAATTCAGCTTGAACCTTCTAATTCAGCACTTGGCTGGCAGAGCAGCACACACACGGTCAGCAGCTCAAGTTGGCTTGTGTCTCCTGTACCTTTCAGTCCCACCACCTGGAGGTGAGATTCCTGCCTGAGGAGGAAAAGTGCATCCAGTTCCTCTGCTTCCTTCCCACGGGCAGCACTGGGATCAAATTTATGACCTTGCCTTGTCTGGAGCTGCTGACAGAGCTCATTAGCAGTTCCCTGCCCTCCCTGTTCAGAGCCCACAGAACTGGGATCAATGGGGTTACCTCTGCTTGTCCTCCCTCACGGGGCAGCCCTGCCTCTCTCCTCAAACACTTGAAAAAAATTAAAACTGAAAAAAGCTTGAGGTTTCAAAATGAAACTCAGAACTGAGCACTTATTAGACAAATGCATCTTTTCCCTCTTCCTGAGAGCTTAAGCCCATGTCCTCTTTGTTTGTTTTAAACCTTCTCTTGCTCCAACATCTCTCCCTCCCACCTGACCCACCAAAGCAAACAATCCCAGTCCTGAGTCAGCTGGACAGACCCTGCTGCAGACCACCAGCAGGCATCTGCCTTTCTGGAGAACCCAAAGCAGGTGAGGACCTCTGATACTGACACAAGGCAGAATATACGGACCATCTCAAACAGCTGCATTGTTAGCTCAGTGTCAGCCAGAGCACCCATTCCTCACTCCTTGTGAAGCCAAGTGACACAGCATACAGGGAAAAGTCACAATAGTACCTGCTACCCATGCGTTCCAGGCGGGGGTCCTGACACATGTCCAGCTCTGGAGTAGAGTCAATGATGTCCTGGACATCGGACCACTCATCGCTGCTGCCCATCCCTAGGGGAGACAGTACACAGCATCTGTAAAATCAGGACTTTTGCAAGATAGTGTTTCTTGAAGGAACTTTTACAGCTTTGAATACTGAGGTTTGAAATATCATGGTGCCATGTTCAAAGTTTTAAAATCAGAACAGAAAATGGCCAAAGATGCCCTCACAATTCCAGAGCCTGAAACATCACAAGCATCCTGCCCACCACACCAGATCATCACCAGTGGCTTTCTGTACAGCTTCACAGAGATTACTGTTATTAGGAACTGGCATTGTTTAGTTTTAATAGAAACAATTTTTCAATACAAGTTCTCAAGTCTACACTGGTTTAGATACCCATTGCAGCAAAATTTCAGTTCAAAATGTATACACGCAAACTGCTCTGGATTCTGTGTAATCTACAGCCTGAAGCCAATAGTTAAAGAATTTCTTCCCTTGTCAGGTCCCATTTGCTGGATATCAAATCCTTCAAAAGTTCAGACTTGCACCTATTCTAAACAAGAAACATGAACACAGTGTCTGTTTACACAAGGAGTTCCTGAAGGATTAAGGACCTAATTTGTGAACTACATTAATCCCTCAATGATATCAGATGTGAAATTATTGACTTTTCCAAACGGTCTCAGTAGCCAAACATACAAAGCCCACAACAATTGGAGTGTTGATTTGATTCTTTCAGGCTGATGTTGTGCACTAGCTGGCAACAAACATTCATTGGAAGACAAAGTATGATGTGGATCTGTTGCCAAAGCAAGGCATCTACACCCAGCTGGTCTCACACAAACATTGCCTTCCTCAGCTTTATTTTATCAAGCTGGGAAGCTTTTCTGCAAATACCTTTTAGTACCATTTTTGGTAGCTCAGTTCTAAGGCAATGCGTCACTGACAGACATTTTAATTACACATGCATAAAACACACAATCAAAACTGAAGTATGTGAGTTTCTTCTCAGCATGGAGAGCTGATTTAGTATTAGGGGAGAAAAACAGCTGAAAGGTTGAACATGCAGAACACGCAGGAAAGACACAACTGTCTGCCTTGAGCAGATTCCACAATATCACATTTATTTCCATCAAGGAAAAAAGCTTCCATATGCACAGTGACCTCACAATTGCACACATACAGAAGAGAGATGACTTTGAGTCAAGAAAGCTGTTGATAGTAAATGACCATGTAAAGCAGCAAGTAAAAATCAGTGTATTTTTAGGGCATTCAAACTACTGACATCCATGCTTAGCTTCCCTGATACAAGTGTTACACAGCCTTGCCTTGGCCATGATCACAGCCAGATCACAGTCTAACAGCTGGCTGTGCAGAACCTGTGTGCTTCTACAGACAACTACCCTAGTTTCTGGCAGATGGACATTTGTGACCCTGGGATCCACTCAGGAAAACACAGACTGGGACTCAGACATAGCAGTTCTCATTCACTGCTACAGCAAAAGATGTTATATGCTGGTTTACAGTCTTAATTTGTTATAAACCAGCTTGTGAAGGTTAGTAGAGGAATTTCTGCTTTAATAATAACTTATTATTATTATTAAGTTCTGCTTCCCTAGTAATAGCTTGGGAAAAAAGATGATCAGCTGGTTCAGATGCCAACCTCAGAGACTTATGCAGACCTGTGCTTCTGCAGATTTTTCTAGTGACCTTCATCTAGTCTTACAGTCCTTTTGTACGTTAAGTTCATGACCTGTAAAACAGATCACTTCTCACTGTAAGTCTGAATGCAATTCGGTGTGAGATATGCTAAGACACTGCATGGGCACAGCTGCATTAAACAGCAGAGAAAGAGCCTTTTATCATCATCTATTTATTTAACAGCCTGGTGCTAAAGCTTGTACGATGGCTTTCCTAACAAGAAATCATGATTTCAAGTTACTAAAGGACTCTGCGAAGTGGAGAGAAAACAACTTTAACTTCCAAAAAAACCCTAAAAGAAGTCAGCTCGTTTAGCTGAGAAAAACAGCTGGATACAACTGCTATTTTTAAACACATCGGGGTGGGTGATAAATACACAGAAAATAATTATTTCACCTCACTGACAAATTCGGCATTTGAACAACTGGATATAAAATACTTATGAATACATCTAGAGAAAAAACTCAATATAAACTTTTAACTGTCATATTGATGAGGTCCAGAAACAGCACCTCAAAAGTTCAGCCTAGGATGCAACTTGACTGCTTATGAAAGGGGTTCCATGACATACATGGATGCCACTGCAGGGCACTGAACTCAGTAACATGTCTCCATCCTATGAATTTGTAAAATTATTTATGCTACTGATGTTTTAAAGATACACTACACTGAAAACAGCTAGCATCCAATTAACCCCGCCTCACTCATGTACCTTCCCATGACAGGCTTCCTCAAATTCTGTATTTATGGTGCAGTCACCCAGCCTCTCTCTGGGTGAGAGGGAGACACAAGCAGAGAGACACAAGCACTGGGAAGTGGATTACCTAAATGACGAAGTCCCCGAACACCAGCTGCCATACCTATGCTGACATTCCTCATCTCCTGTGTGACCTGGACTTCCATGTTCCGGCTGTTCCGCTTTTCTCGCGCCCTCTTATTACTCTTGGTGGTGCCATTGGTGTACTCGCTCATAGGCTGGATGCTCTCGTTCAGAGGGGTGACAGCAGCAGAAGGCACAGATGACGTGGGAGTGTTGGACTTGGTTCCCGTGGTGCTCGGTGTGGCAGCTGCTGAGGACTGTCCAGATTCGGACATTTCATCTTGGGGACACTGTGGCAATTTCGGGGAGGAGTGGAAAGGAAGAAGAGAAAGAGAAAAGCACAGCTATACATTTCAGGTAATGTCCCGTTTGTTGGTGTATGGCTGCCTTAAAGCATTATGGAGCATGGTTCTTGCTCACTGTACCAGCTGCATGTCCAGCACTTGCTGGTGACACGGGGCACTGTACCACAGTGAAGCAGCAATTTCTCCTGCTAAGCTCAGCCAGCAAATCCCACCTGTGAAAGGGCTGATAGCTTTCCTCCTTTACTACCGAACGCTGTTCTTCACAAATCACGTTTGTGATCTCAGGAAAGATGGCCTTATCACAGGTGAAAAGCACCTGCAGCTCACACTGACACAGTGAAAGCTGAAGGGCTTTGGCACTTGTGCAAGCCAGGCCAGTGTTTACCAAGGCTGGAAGGCAACACGGCTATGGCCTGGGAAGATCTGAAGCAGTCTCTTAGAAGTCTTGGCTGATGTCATTACTGTAACCCACCAACACACCTGGATGAGAGAACAGCAAACTGGTTTTGCCACTGAACTGTAGAAGCAAAGCAGACACCAAGCTGGAATGGTCTGGCTTGGCTGGCACAGGATACCTACACCCCCAAAGCACCCTATGAAGAGCTAGCCAGGCATGGGTCCAGCTTGAGAACACACTAGAAACAGGTGTGGTTTCCCACTTCCAAATGACAGGATGACAAGACCCAAGAATTGAAAAAGCTGACAAATCAACATACAAGACGAATTCTCAGTATGGAATGTGCAAAATGGCCCTTGGTTTTACAGACATTACAGCCTCACTCTTGAACCACCACCTCTTGGGAAACAGGGAGGCTTCAAGGCAAGGTTTTACACCATGACCTGTGTTTGTCAGCTAAAGCAGCACTGGTTCAGCTAGACCTAAATGAGATCTCCTCACTCTTCATGGCAGCCCACTTTAATTACTGCCCACAGGGAGGTGAGAAAATTAATGCTGAGAACAAGTTGACAGTGAGCTGAAACTGGGTGCAGTGACATTCAGTATCTGCACATCCAGACCCAGCTTTCATCTTCACCACTGGCCTCTTTCCTCCTGTGGAAATACTGGAGAGATCCCAGTTCTGCTCAGAGGCTGCTCTGAGCCCCCCAGCCTCAGAGCTGTGATGCTTTTCTTTCATTCATTTGGAAGTCTTGTTCTCTTGTTCTAATAATACCTTCACAACATAACAAAAATGGGATGAATGAGAAGACTGAATAACATGGTGACTTAACCCTTTGCAGCCACTTTTTTTTTTTAAATCTGGAATCTTATTAAGATCTTCCTTTAATTAGACTGGCCTCTGTAAGCTTACCTTAGAATGCCCTGCTCCACACTGCACTATGGAAGCCAAACGTTTTACATTGTATCTGCACATTTGTACTGGAAATTAAGTTTTTTTAAAATGGTGTTATCATGAAATGCAATCTAAATTTTGTATGGTTTCTGCACTGTCAGTCCAAACAGCACCTATATTCCCACATGAATATCCAAACCGTCTCCTCACACATTTGCTGGTTTTAACGTCAGGACTGAGATGAGGACTTTGCACTTAGGCTGCTACATGTGAAAACCACACTTCCCACCTCTATTTCAAATTCCTGGTTCAAGAGCTACTTTCCTAAGATTTAAAGAAAAAAAAATCAAATAGGGTTTTTGAGAACAAATAATACACAATAAGCCTTGGACTGACTCAACTTTAGTTTGCCGGTTGAGCTTTCTGATGTACAAAGTGACAAAGAGTATCAAGTGTGAAGTGCAACCATAAAACCTCCTTCCCCAAATAAAATGGAAAGAGATGGAAGGATTCAGGGATGTTCTTGTACCCAGTGTAAGTCTAGGAGATTAATCAAAGTCCAGGAGCATCTTAACACTGTAAGAGACACCCAGATGGGTCCACATGTCATTCCTTGTTCTTATGAATCACATGTGATTCAAAAACCCTGGATCACCATGAGATACTTGTATCAGAGATATGCTGTAACTTCTTGTTTATAGATACAACCTGCCCCTCACCCAGAACACACTAGTGAGTAATTACCCTTAATTATACTTACTCTTTGGTTGGAGATCTGAGTTTTACATTTACCTAAAAAATGTACTTTATCAACTTACCAGCCTTCATTGGAGAAATTCCTCCTAAATGTAAATACTACCAGTGCGCTCCTCTTCACAGCCCAGAAGCTGGTATCTTTATTCTATTGTCTGAGTGCTCTGTTAATACTAAATATTGCACTAAGAGTGCAGCTCTCCTCTACAGCACAGGAGGCATTCTCCAAAACCCATAGCTCACCCAAAGAATACTCTCCATAGCCACCACTTACCTACAGCCATACCTGTCAACCTCCTAAACATCAACTGTGTAGTAGTGACCTCCAAAATGCATTGCAAAGGCTCAACATTCATAGCAGTCATATGTCACCATGAGAAGCCACAATTGTATGGTTATAACACTGAAAGCATAGTACATAAAAACAAAAATGTTAAGGACTTTCATCTCCAAAACAATGTATAAAATAAGCGTACAACTAATCGCAAAAATAAAATAATGACAGCAACTAAACCAGAAAATAGTAATAATAACTAAACAAGGACACTTAAAATATAACTACAGTATGGCCCCATGAAGAAGAAAAACTAGTCAAGAGTCAGGTACGTACTAGGAAGGTGAGTCATGTGTGCACAGTGATGTCAGCAAAATATCAGAGCTCTGAAGAAGAGGCAAGGGGTGCATGAGCCACACTGCTGAGATCAGTCACACAGAGGATATAAGAACCAGCATTTCAGTCAGAGAGTGTGCAAGAAGCTTGCAGGAGGAAAATCTGCATTCCAAACTGCAAATCTAGCCAAGTCAGTCAATCACATCCTTTAATTATTCATGGGTTTACTATATATGCAGGAAACTCTCCATAACACACTGCCCCGTCCAAGTCCTCCACAGCACAAGTTCCCTGGCTCCACCATATCACCTTAGCCTGCTTTATCCCAGAACTCCACTCTGAATCTCCCTAACGAGCACTAACTTGAAACCCAGCAATACTCGTAAGATACATTTGGAGCAGCACATTGTTACTTCTGTACAAAGCTTTCTTGGAACCAAAAATGGATTTTTCTGCCAGATACCACCAGCACCAAATCACTAAGAGAGCCAGTCAGTAACTACAGAATCACAGAATGGTTTGGGTTGGAAGGGATCTTAAGGATCACCTAGTTCCAACCTCTGAGCAGGACTTCTTCCCTGTCTATGGCAGGACACCCTCCACTACCTGAACTTGGACACCAAAGCTTTCTATTTATCTGCATTCCCCTGTAAGGGAGATGCTGGGTTACAAGTGAAATCCATTCAACTTCTTTCATAAGTTCTCAGTGGGACCACTTAAAGAATTACAGTGTGAAGCACTGCCTGGAGAGACCAAGGAGTAACTGATTCTAGAGGTGGGCTGGGCTTTGTGCACTTTTGTTGTGCTGATACAAAATTAATATGAAGAAACATATTCATGTTCTGTCCTCATTTTGACCATCCTTAATTATGTTATTGTGTTGTGGCACTGCTATTCCCTAATTCCAAGCAGAGGTCTCCAGAAATCACTATAGGATTTGAATGGTATTTTGTAAGTTGCTACATTTCCCAAACTTCTGTGCCTCTAGCACTACAGTGAGGACTGGGTTCCAAGCCTCCATCCTAGCCAAAGGATATTTTGGATTTCCAAATTCTATGATGACAGAGAGCTGAAGAACTGCTGAAGTTTATGCCATGCTAGGCCTGGCCACTTTACAGAGGTAGTGTTAAAAAAAATTAACACTTTAAATTAACACAAATTGCTGCCTTGTTCTTTTAGTAAATTGTGAATTGGTTATATTTCTTGTTCTATGCATCAAGAAGGCCACTGCTGAAGAGTACTTTAGGCCAAAGCCCACCCATGGAATCTGGAGAGATGCAGAAGGGGTACAAGAAGCTGGGGGTTTTCTTTCCTTTTTTTTTTATCTCCTCTTTGCCTTTACTGCCTCAATGTATTTTACAGGATCAGTGATTCTTTTCAAAAGGAAACCAGTCCTTACATGTGACACATAAAACACTGGATGTTCTACAAATTCCAGGTAGAGTGAAGGTAAATTTGATCAGATGCTTCTGAAGTAGAGCAGAAGCTCTGTGAGACACCAGTGGACACACAGTGAGTGAATTGTGCTCGGCAGAGGCACCAGTGGCTCTCAGACCTGTCACAGGCATTTCAGGAACATCATTCAAAGAGAGAAATTTGGTGGGATCCTGAGCATAAGGACTTTGTGACATCTAAATTCATAGGAAATGTCACCTTGCATAGTCCAACCTGTAAACAGCTGCAGTGAGCTGTCAACTCAGAGCACTACACTTGGGCCTTGGCAAGCAGACCAGTCTCTGAATAGCAGAGTGGAGCACCCCAAATGGCAGAGCAGAACACAGGAAGCACCAGGAACCACCATAAGCTGCTCTAGTGCAGTTGCAATTCTGTGAGTATTTTGGAAGCTCCAGTGCAGAAGGCAGAGCAGTGATGGTGAGAGATGTCCTGAAGGCAGACTAGGAACAGAAGGAACCTAAGACCTTTAAAGAATAGTGCAGGACTTGGGCATCCAGAAACGATGAGGAGCCCTTTTTAGTGAAGACAGGAAGGCCAGGACAGCAGTCAGTCAAAAAGGAGGGCAAGTGCAATCCAGTGCTTGGCCCCACCTGAGCTGCAAAAGCATTGCTCTTATCAAGGGGGAGAGAAGAGACAAGTTCTACTATGTCCTCTCCCAAATAAACTATTAAGAAGTGAAGCATTTCTGTTCCCTCAATCCATAACTGCCTCTCCACACACCCCTCTCAACTTGGGGCCAGCCAAGTAAAGGAGATTATCCCTGAGACAAGCGGCATGAGGAGCTGTATCAAATCCTTCCCCATCATATGCCAGATCTGCAGAAGAATATCCTCCCACCTCCAGCACAGTTACCATGGGAGCAAACACATAAGGAGAGGCTGCAAAGGGTTATGGACACAGATTGGTCTCCAGCTTAATGAAAATGTGGGACACTCTTGACAGTGGGAGAGTGGGAAACCCTTGCTCTGTGATGATCTAGAAAACCTTGTGGCTGGAGTTGGACTGCAGCTGGCTGAGGTCACCCAGGTGCCAGTGGTCCAGTGTTGGGACGATCTTGGCCCCTATGTGCCCACGTACCATGCCATCAGCGAGGGGGAAGACATTCAGGGAGCTGGGACGTTCCTTCCTGCTAAACAGAAAAACAGAAAGAGAAGGGAAAACCCCTCTTAGCCACATACAAGGTTCTGACAGAAAACAAACAGCACAATAGTGTTTGTGAAATATTAGTCACTAGATATTGGATTGCACCCCTTCCCCTCACGTGACAACTGTCTGAACTCCCAACTTTCACACTTCCTTGATGTTGGCTGCCCAGCCCCATGGTATTACTGCTAGAGCCATACCTCCTTCTGGGGAGATTTTATGAGATAGAGAGTCAGTGACCACAACAGGCATGACTGACTGCCCCATCAGTACGAGAAATTTAGAGGAACACAAAAATGCAGGCAATCACCAGCCAACTTAAGTTAGCATCTCTTCTGAGAAACAAAGGTACTGTGGGAAAACAAGCCACAGCTAACAACTCTCATAGCAAGAACATAAAAGTTTCCATAGCTCCTAGAGAAGAATGAAGCCTTAGAGACATCTACATGGCACTTCTGTACATTCCACCCCAAACCTGGTGAGCTCCAACAGCAAACAGATGTAAGCAAGAGAATACTTGTACTTTTTGATCTTCCCTCCATACCCATATTACAATGTACTCACAATTTAGAAATTAAACAAAGGTATAAATTAATGCATCATACATATTGCCAGGTGTCTGTAAGCATGTTCTGTTTATCCTCTCCTTTCTGGCAATTGCAAGTGACTCACTAGCTGCAGGTTTGATTCTGAATATAAAAGTTGGCACAAGTTTTGAGACCAAACTTCGGTGGGAGAAAATCTAGAGAAAGCAGTGGAGGCAGAAGGCTGCAGGAAACCTGGCACCTGGTTTGGTGCCACGGAAACAGCTCTGCAGGGACAGAGCACACCTCCACTCTGGGGGTATCTCCAGTTGACTCCAGTGGCCCTGAAGAGCTGAACTAAGCTGATTCTCCATGTGACATGCACCCAACACTAGAGCTCAATAATGGCACTTGACCAACTGCCCAGGGCTTCTACTTATTCATGGAGGCATGTGATGAAACCTGCCCTTCTGTACCCACTGTAAGTTCCCAGCCAGCCCACCTCTGATCATGGCAAACAAGTGTCACAAGACCCTTGGCTCCCAGGACATAACAAACACACTAACACAGGAGATGGTGCACCAGCCAGCTCCCTTAGGAAGGATGGAGGTGGGGTGTCCAGCAGAAGAGACAAAGTCTGCCCAACCTTCCCCCTCCCAGCACTGCACAGCCCCACAGTGTGCTGGATTGCTGTGTCACTATCCTGGATAGGCAAAAAGCAGAAAGGTGTTTCCAGTGTGGTCAACAAGCAGATTTAGGATGCACTTTTCCTAAGAATCTGCATTAAAATCCTCTCCTGAAGATATCAGACTGATATGTGCAAGTTTCATATGCAAATCCTCTGAGAAAAGCAGCATGTAACTGCATTTTGGAGGAACATAGGTCACTGACAGACACAACAATATTAGCCTTCTCCTGATAACAAGCAACAGGACAAGACGAAATGGCCTCAAGTTACAGAAGGGGAGGTTCAGGCTGGATATTGTGGAAAATTTCTTTACTGCAAGAGTGTTTGTCTTGGATTAAGGACTAGGATCCTTTTTATATGAGACAAAAAAAACAATTAGAGGCAACACCAATTTATCATGCAATGTATATAAATTCTTATAAATATATATATATTTGTATATATTATGTAGATATGTATAAATATTTAAATTGAAAGGGAACAGAAATCATAGTATAACTAAGAAACCAAAAGCAATTCAAGACAAAAATCCCTTTTTTTCCCTATGCCTTGGATGCAGTGATGTCCGTGCTGCTGCAGGGGCTGCTGGCAGCTCCTCAGAAGCCGTGGGGGTGCAGTTGGTCTGTGGCGGCCACTGGGGACACTGCAGGAGGCAGAGGCTGGCCAGGGGACAACACAATGTCTCTTCCAGGCCGCTGGAAATCGAGGGGAGATAGAGGAAAACTCTGGGAACTGATGATAAGAGACACGGCGCTGCCACCATCCGCCACAACCTGCCACTGACTGCTGGACACGCGGAG
Source organism: Neodrepanis coruscans (assembly GCA_013400695.1). Taxonomy (NCBI): domain Eukaryota; kingdom Metazoa; phylum Chordata; class Aves; order Passeriformes; family Philepittidae; genus Neodrepanis; species Neodrepanis coruscans. The sequence continues at coordinate 8,568 of VYZS01042076.1, read as the reverse complement.
CTCCATCCACTGCTGATAATCCAGGGCTCCAACTGCGCTCGTCCACTGCCGTGCCAAAAACAGGGCGGGCGTCTGGCACGCGGTGTCAGAAAGGGCCCTCCATTTCTGGTTCTCTTGTGTTGTAACTTCACGTGCATCTTGGTGCTTATGACTTCCAAGTATTAACAACAGCTGAAGATTTAATGAATACATTCCACTGTGGTTGGTCTAAATCCCAATTTATGATTGTAACCTACCACTTATACCTGCTCCTACTAGGTCATTTTGCCAAACAAGATTTAACTCTGCCTGTCTTCTTGTATGTACTTTTCTTTATCCCACTACTATCACTCCAGGGCCCTGAAGGGTTCTAACAGCTGGGTTTCAAGTCTCTAAATAATAGGCAAATGTTTCCCCTGACAGGAAATCTTCACCCCTGGCACTGATCCAAGCACCACAGAAAGCAGAGTCAGTTATGTGTAAAGGATTATGAAGGAATTCAAAACTAGAAATTAGAACTTTATGCCACAGACAGTAAATTCCTAGTTTTACAGTTAAATAAATAACTCAAGGGTCCCTAAGATCCACTTCAAAAAAATCCCTTTTTTCAGGGATTAAAAAAAAATAGGTCTTTTTTGAGGTGCTTTAACCATTAGTTTTGCACCTTTCCTCTTCTTCAGAGTAGAATGACAGTTTTGAGAGAGAGTCATGCTTCACAAGTGCATGGAGCAGGACAGTTTCCTGTAACTGCAGAACAGTCCTTGCTGCAGTGGTGCAGCCAGAGTATTGCAGTGACTATGCTGGGATGGCCTGATGTATCTCAGTGGCAGTACTGAGACAGAAAAACCACCCCAAATTTATGCTGAGAGAGACATTAAATTTCTCTTTAGCTAATAACTGTCAAGATTTCTGTTGGGAACCCACAATTCACCGCTATGTTCATTTTCAAATACATACACATTTAACACACAAGAAGATACATGAAGCACTGAATGGACAGAAAACATGAACTTCACAGTCCCTGCTAAAGAAACAGAAGTACAGGCTCTGTAGCATCAGAAGCTGTAGATCTTCAGGAAAGGATTTTAATACAGACTGTTAAGAAATTGTCTTGCTGAGTTTCTTTGGAAACACTTTCCATGCTCTTCTAGAAAGGGGAAAAAACAAATACCACAGCAGAGCTAACTCCAGTTCTGCAGCCCTGGGCTTGGCTACCAGGCTTCAAAGAAATTTGAAGTAAATTTTGAGTGCTGTAGTGAACAGCACACTCCTCAATACAGGTTTGCAGTAGACAAAACCTGGTATTAGGACATTCTACACGTAACATCCTAAAGTTTACAAAACGTAACAAAATTACAGTTTGTTTGCCAGCATTTACAGAAGAAAACCGCTCTCTTTTGAGGCTCCAGGCACAGCCCACAGCCAGAAGTGCCTTTGGAGAGGTTCTGATACTGACACGCTCGTCCTGCCCTGCTCAGAAAACAGGCATGGCTTGTTCTCTAGAGTAAAATAAGGGAGAAAAAATTTCTTGGAACCCAAGGGAATGCCATGAAGCTGTGTCAGGGGAGGTTTAGGCTGGGTATTTGGAAAAGATTCTTCATTCAGAATCTTGGGCACTGGAACAGGCTCCCCAGGGCAGTGGTCACATCCCAAAGCCTGACAGAGTTCAAGGAGCATTTGGACAACACCCTCAGGCACGTGGTGGGATTTTTGGGGCATCTTGTGCAGGGCCAAGAGTTGGATTTGATGATCTTCGTGGATCCCTTCCAACTTAGGATATTCTATGATTCTCTAAGCCCATGATTTTAAAATATTCTGGGATATAAAGTGTCGCAGACACCTGATCCTGTTTTGGGGCTGAACATGTATGTCTTCTGCATTTGCATAAACAAGTTGTGTTATCCCAGCTCCATGGCTCTCTCCACCTCCCTTGAACCAGCAAGTCCAGCACAGGTGCCAGTAGACACAGAGAACAAACATGCCAGTACAATACATTCCCAGCATCACACTGTCACCACTCCACAGCAACCTCCAACACCTGGGTTAATGAAGTTCAGATGCAGCAATAGGATTTACCTTTTCCTCCAGGACTGGCGATGACTGCAGTGACAAACATAACAGCCAAACAGCAGCAATCCCACAAAAAGCGAGACAAAAAGAACAACCATTAGAGAGCAAATGGCATGCAAACATGCACCCTACCACAGACACAGAGTATACACATGCACTGCAACCCACGCCACGTGGAAGTGGGCACCAGACTCCTCTTCAATGGCCATCAATACACCCCCCCACCCTGCCCCAAAAACCTGTTGCAGAAACTTCTTCTCAATCCTGTTTGTTTTAAATAAATGCACTCAGATTTGTATCACAGGCATGAGAAATTACACCTGTCTCCCTGCCAAATCCACCAGGATCCAGAAACACTGGTGTTCTCCCTTCCAGCTGTGCAGTGACACCAAAACACACCTGTCGCAGGAGCTTGTGCACAATCACAACAAATACAGCTACACACACACACACACAAATGGTGCAAAGCTGGAAATGAAGTTAAACCTCCCACTGGTAGCTCCTACACTATTGGATCACAGTACCATGGGGGGCTTTTCACAGACATATTGTGTTTCTGTCCAAGGACACCAGAAATATGCCACACTTAAAATGGTAAAAAGACTAACTTCTCTGATATGAAGAGGCAATTCTTGATGAAAGTTTTGCCCTTCACCCCAGAGAATGGCAGATATAACCAGTAACTTTTTTTTATAACTTGTAGATATAACCAGTAACTTTTCACTGGGCAGCTCTCTCATGGAATGATAACATAACGCCAGAACTGACATCATCTTATCTGAAAGTCAGGGAAGGAAAAGCTCATTAAAAATGGTTCGATGCTCCTTGTGGGTCCCTTCCAACTCAGGATATTCTATGATTCTATGATTCAAACCTGGCAGGTGCATATAGAACCCATCCTTTATTAAGACAGAGGTCCTAAATTTGCTTTTGCCTGTAGTACTTTCAGATTTTACTGTGTAAGCACTTTCACAGATAGTCTTATTTCTAGAAGGATAAGTGGGGAGGAAAACAAGCCTAACACACTTATCCCATTCCAGCTGTTACACCAGGATCACACCGTGTTCTGGGAGCTCACTGTGGGCTTCCAGACTGTGAGGGGGAGAAGAGAAAGGAGAAAAATAGTCTCATAAGGGAGATTTTATGAACAGATGAACACCTACAAACTCCTGGTTCTTTTTACACCATGTCCTCTAGCTTTCTACACCTCTCCTGCCTGTCTCTTCTGTCTAGGAAAGCTGCCATCTAGCTCTTTTTTTCCCCTCAATAGTTTCCTATGTTTTAGACATTCCAATTCTAATCAGAACCCAAACACTGAAGGGAGGGAAGAAAATTGATTTCTTGGATATAAGTTGGTTAGTTGGGTGAGTGACTCATAGAAAGCTTCCCTTGAAGAAAAAAAATTGGGAAAAAAAACTTTAATGGCTAATGCATTTAATTGCTATGGTTTTGCTGGCTATCCCACATACAAAGACACACACACAAACACTTTATTTGACACCTCCATCCATTCTGTAGGTAAACCTTTGCATGCTAGCTGAGAACACAAACATGTTTTCCAGAGGCCCCACCAAGAGCAGCATGAAAAAGCCTCAGCTTTGCTACACAGCCCACAAAGCTCCTTGTCATCAAGCCTTAAAAAAACACCCACAACTCACCCAGAACCCATTAAAAAAGAGCTTCTGCTACAGTCCACATCCCTGGGGAAAGATCCTGCTCTGGTTTTCTCTCAAACACACACAATGAGTGTGTAAGTTCCCAGATGACACATGTTACATGGTGATGTCATGGCCCTACCTTCTCCCAGGCACACTGCCCTCTGTTTGGTTATTTCCAACTTGCTGCATCTTGGATCGTTCAATGTGTTCCACATAGGTCTGGATCATCTGTGAGGAGAGAAAAACCCATGAGGCAAACAGGAGAAGGAAAGACTCATTTTCTGCTTTTGTTTGATTTTCTACAGCATTCACTTCCAATTCCCTGGGTGTTTTTGCAGATTTCCTTGTCTTTGCTGTTGTCTTCTAAGCTGGTAAGTGATGACATGACTAATCTTACAGAAAATCTTATAGCAAATACTGTTGGAAATTACTTCAGCTGAATATTGTAACAGAAGAGCCATGAAGGAGCACATCTGAAAACAACAAAAAACATCTCCTGGAGGCTCATTGGCAGTGGGAGATGAAGGAGTGGAGCACTGTGCACAGCATCATAGAACAGATTGGAAGGAACCTCCTGGGGTCCATCAGGTCCAATCGCCTGCTCAAAAAGGGCCACTGAGAGCAGACTACGAGGATCACATACAGATGGTTTGTAAATATCTACAGAGACAGAGACATGCCCCTGGACAACCTGTGCCAGTGCTCATCACCCTCACAGACATCCTCATGTCAAGAGTAAGCCTTCTCTGTCTTTGTTTGTGCCAGTTGTCTCCAATTTTGTCACTGGACACCACTGAACAGAGCCTGGCATCATCCTCTTTACAACCTCCAAGCAGGTATTTCTGATGTTCCCACAGTTCAGAAGCACTAGTCATCACTAGGATTGTAAAGCTGAATTCTCTGACATGACTTCAGATATAGACAAAGAGTTTATTCATTTAGAAATAACAAAATGACATTCTACCTCTGTGTGACGCTGATGTAGAGCATTATACTCCTTCTTCATTTCTGATTCACGTTCCTCCAGTCGAGAAACTGCCAAGAGAAAATCCCAACCATCAGCTGACATGCACCACACTCTCAAGGCAAACTATTTGAGAAACAAAACCTATTTTCTTAGAAATTAATTTATACCTATTGAATAAAACAAACAGAAACAGAATAATGCACATTGTGTGATCTGGACTGCATTATAAACTCAGTTCATGGGTACCTGCAGATTTCCAACACCAACAATTTTGTGCGACAAGAAGCACAGAAGTTTTTCAGCAGTAGCCTGGTGCCCTGTAAGCATCTTAGTTTAGCAATTTGTCCTCTGAACTGGTGCTTCTGGCTACTAGAGGAGTAGGAGTTCTGCATAAAACACCAAGGAATTCTGAGGGGAACCCCAATCAACAAACCATGACTGAACATATTAAGGAAGTATTTGTAAAAACAAACAAACAAACAAACACATGTGATGTATTTTATGAGAGGAAAAGATAGAGGATTCTATCCACAGAAAAGAAGAAACTGGAAAATAGGTTCCAAAGGCCCAAATCTTGCATCTGGAGAGACTGAGTCTGCCCCACAAAAAGAAAAGCAATGCAGCCTGTACTGTGTTAGTAGTGTAGATAAACCCCATCCTTTAGAAGGCTCTGAATTTTATATCAAAGTAAGGGATAACCAGATGTTATCGTCTTAATCCTGGTTTTAATTCATTTTTCCCCTGGCACCCCTGACTGTGGTGAGCTCTGGAGCTGGGCTGGGCTGGGCAGGATGAGCAGGAGGGACAGTGGCCACAGGGGCAGTGGCATTGCCATGACAAGGGCTGGCCCTGGGGGGTTCAAGTTACAGGGATGACGGGTGTCCAGATCCAGAACTCCCTCTTCTCCTTTCACTCTTGTCATGGCACTCAGGAGCAGCATTGGTGCGCTGACCCTGCTGTATCACCAGAGCTTGCCTCGGACCCCTCAGAGAGACACCCCCCAGGAAACAGCTGCTTCCGCCCGCCCTGCACTCGGGAGACAGTGACATTGCTGCCCCTGCACTGCTCGAAAAAGGGCTCTGGGTCTGCCCCCCGCCGTTATTTGTGACTGCGGAACCCTCTCACAGGTTTCTCTGCTCCCCTCTGTCTCCCAGAGGTTGCTGGTGGTTTTTTCCGGACAGAGTTAAAACTGACCCAAACAGGAAGGGTGGAGGTGGTTTTAATTTTTGTTTCACTACAAGTTTTTCAGGTGTTCTTGAGCTACTGTTTTGTGTTCTGTGTTCTATCATATATATATGTATGTACATACATATTTATTTATTTATTTATTTAATACAAGAGGTCTTGTCCCTTTTTCTGTATTTTGTGGTCTCTCGTTTTCAAATTTAAATTGCTCATTTGTCTTAAAACCAAAACACCAGACATTTCAGGCTTTGTGTAAATTACACTAAACCAAACAAAAAGTATTAAAAATATTTGTAAAGTAGCACTATCTGTATGTGGAAGGCAATGTGTATAATGGTGTCTGGTGTACAGCTTTGCTTACTCTGGTCTGCATAGTTTTTGGTTTTCAGCTCCAGCTGTCGAGTCTGAAATTCAAGGTGTTCCACTTGGATTTGTAGTTCCTTCTTCTCCTGTTCCAGTGCATCTTCAAACTCTATGAACTTCTGCATAGGAAAAAAAAGGAGAAGGAGGCACAGAAGAGGATTACAGGTAAAATCAGTTTGCCCTACATGACTTTTTCTCTCTTCATAAAAAGTGAAATTTGAGAGAATATAAATTGATATATTTTTATTATATATTATTTTATTATATATTTAATTATATAATAAATATAAATTACAAAATAGGAAATAAGAATTTTTAAGTACTGTAATTAGCACAACAGTATTTAATCAAGTTGAAGAACCTATTTTATATGAGAAAGTACTGTTATCTTTAATGTATAATTAATATATAAATTCTGGTCCTACATGAGTCCTGTAAACTGTTATCTTCAGCGATACTGGTCTTCCTCATGCCAGGCTGAATTTTGATTCCTGTTAATTTGACATCACAGAAGTAAAATTTTATTTCTACAATCATATATTTAAAAATACTATGTCAGAAACCTTCAGACCAACTCTTCTAATGGTTCAGATGTAGAAAGCTTCATCTGTAATTCACATGGTGGCTAAGTCTTATAGAAATGTGCAAATCTTTTGGAAAACAAAGCCCCAACTCCAGTGCTGCTCACTCCCATTACTACCAGCAATGCAGTAGCTGCATGCAGCAGCACGGCTCTCGCACAGAACACTGGGCTGAAGGAAAGGTTTTACAGATACACTCATTTCATAGCGAAAACACACCAGGAAAATACTTAATTTCAGGGTGTTCTATTTGTAAACTGTCACTTCTGACCTGGGAGCTTTAGTCACTCCCTCCCATTAGGCATCAGAACACAGAGCAGACTAAAATACGTGAAAGTTTATTCAGCTCCACTGTAGTCAATGTGTATTATATGACTCTTGATAAGAGCTGGAGCCACAGGTGCTTTCATGAAATATATAAACTAAGAAGGATCCCTGGGTAACGAACACATTTCCACATCTCTGCATATACCTGGATCAGCCTAATTCTTGTGTGATACGCAGTTGCCAGAGGTTTTCTGCACAAAACACTAATGCAATAATCCATAATCCACACTTCTAGACTCAGAAACAAAGCTGCTCCTAGTACCACTCCTGACACAAACTAGTGGGAAACTCCCTGAGGCTCAGAGAACACTTGCTCTATTAAATATATATATCTTCTCCCCAGGAAACCAAGCTTGAACACAGTACCACCAGGTTTACAAGGACACAGGATACCAAAGCTGTCCCACCTGTTGCAGAACAAGTCCTGGGCTGGCCTCACAAACACAAAAATTAGTCTTGTTACAATACTGCTGCTTAGTTCCATCCAAGATAGCGAGAAGTACAGCATCATCTGTACCAACAAGTCCAGTAATTAGAACACCAACCCATTACCTGAGCAGCAGAAGCACAGCTGGGGCTGTGAGCAGCCCTGGATCCTGAGCTGCCAAGGATGAGAGGGAATAGGAAATAATGCTGAGAGGGTTTTAATCCACCTTTAAAGATGCTTATGGAGAAAGAGAAGCCCATAGCAGGTAACTGGGGGCTGCAAGGAGTTCATAAGGCTCTGTCCCGGCCCTGTCTCTCTCCCGCTCTATCTGTTCACCAAATCCTGCTTAGGTCCAGCCCCAACAGATTCACGAGCACACACGTCAGCTGGTGAAACCTCCTCTGGCTAAAAACACAGAGAGTGGGGTGCCATGGTTTAAGTGCCCAGAAAATACCTTTGATATGCAACTGTGTTGAATCCTTTCCATTTTTGTTTTTCCCGGAGTGAATTCAGAGAGCTGGGACCCTGCGGCAGCAGGCGCAGCCTGTGGGACTGTGGCACAGGCGGCCAGCGGCACCAGCGGCTGCAGTGGCTGATTCCAGCAACCTGACAGTGGTGGAGAGCAGGATGGTGGCAGCAGAGTGGCAGCCCCGGTGCAGGCAGCCACGTCAGTGGCAGATTCCGCGGCACAGGCCGCCGGCAGGGGCAGCTCGTAGTGCCGTGGTGCAAGAAGCTGCCGTGGCACGGCGGCAGCGGATGCAGCACCGGCCCGCGCAAGTCAGTGTGTGCAGGGCAGCCGCGGCTTCTGTGGTCTCGCTCTGCCAGCGCACATCCTGTCCTGGGGGCGCGGCAGCAGGACCTGCAGCCGAACCCCCGGGCTGGCAGCAGCGCCGGCCCCAAAGCAACGGGCAGCGGCTGCACACGCTAACACTGCACCGGCTGGAGAATGCCAGCGACCCTCGCAGCCTGTGGAGCAGCGCGGGGGTGCTGCCCAGGGATGCTGCCCAGGGG
>VYZS01042075.1:1803-15683 GCA_013400695.1 Neodrepanis coruscans | reverse complement strand
AAATCTTGTCAAGACACAAAAAAATTTTAAACCCATAAAAATGATGTTATGGTGACTATGCACTAAATTGTGAGAAAATGTTGACACCTTTTTATTCTGCAGTAGTAATAATTCCTTTAATAAGGAATTCCTTTAATAATTCTACAGTAATAATTCCTTTAAGAGAAGCAAAACATTACTAACCGTGGTGTTGGCACTAATTAAAAGCTGAGATTTAACACAAAAGTAATTATTTTTTATTTCTTATCCACTGTTTCATACTGAGATCCTATTTTAAGTCATACCAAGATAGATGCCTAAGGCATGAGATCATATTTTCCAGCTTCCTTGTAAGATTAATGATAACCTGCTGCTTGTGCTCAGTTAGCTGTGCACTTAAGATCAAGGTCTCATTATGCTGGGCATCGTAAACACAAGAAGTTACAGCCTCTGGTCTGGAGGACTTACAGTCCAAGAACCTGCAGCACACTCGTCTGTGCTGGTGCAGAAAGAACAACACACACACACACACACACACACAGAGTGCTTATTGCACAACTGTTACTAAATGGGCTGCAAGTGGCCACAGACTGCCAGAGGGAACTGGGAAAAGAGGATGAGGTCAGCTGGCACACTCATTTAAGGTTCCTTTTGTAGCTCTTTATCATCAGAAAGGATGGGTTTAAATGGAGAAATAGATCTACATTTATCATTTCTCTAAGCTATTGACTATTCCTGTCCTTTCTTCTGCCTTGCTGCTGACCTTCAAAATAAGTCAGGGACCTCATGTCAGGATTTAACTCAGTTATACTATATGTGTTAAGACAGTGAGTAGATAGTAGCTGTCTCACTACACTAACACAGATTACCTGAAGCAGAAAAGAAGCACCTAAAGTAATAATTATTGGAGTCAGTAAAGCTCATTGTTGTATAATAATTGTATTTGCAAACCCCCAGTTTAGGATCAGAAATACACGTCTCAATTTCTTGTGGGTCTTCTGACAATTACAGCAATTAGCCACTGCACAATTAAAATTGAATAGTAAATAGTTCAGGATTGTTTCACAGCTTCTCTGGATACCAAAGTGCTGCCTTCAATGTCTAGAAGCACATGAAGCTGAGAAGCCCTTTAAGTTGATCAGCTCACAACTCTGACTCTTCGCTTATTAGACCTTGTTATTCATTATAGAAAAGCATATGTTTCACACACATCAAGGAATATAAATTGTCTTGTTAAGCTGAGCATATAGTACATCTGTATTTAAAATAACCTCATTTTCTCTTGACATGACAGCCAGGACATCTGTATTTACTATCATGGGAGTTCCAGGCTAAAGCAAACCAGGTTGATCTAAAATTTTGCGTCACTTTTGATTGTCTTCCTTTGAGATCTGTGGAACACGTGTGCACAATAAAAGCCAAGCAGATTGTATATGCCCCTAAAATACAAAATCTCCCAGTTTCCCACAATTCTTGCCATTATCTGCCACATCCCAGTCTTCAGCCTTTGCTGAGAATACTGGACCCCAAAATAAGAGAAGCCCCACCATAAAGGCAGGAGTTGTGAATTACTGCTATTGTCCGTGTTTTACTCCTTGAACATTTCCTAACCTTTCAATAGCTTTCCTACTCTGGACCAATGATCACTTACTTTTGCTCATAAAATTAAAGACAGACACCTGAAATGGCATATATAAAATGCTTCACTCATTTACAGACAGGAAACATATTCACGATAGACTCATGTGGCTTGAGCAGCTTTGAGGGGCTGCAGCTAAGATCAAGGGCAATGCCACTGAGAATTTCCTCATGTAAAGCCATATGTCACATTCATTAGTATATTTGCTTCTGCCACTTACAAGCACAACTGTAAATTGCACTCTTGCTACCCTCAAAGATTTTAGAGAATATTGACATAGGAGACCATCTGACCCCAATTACAGCTCACAAAAGTCAAAGCTACAAGACACAAACACCTAGGACAAATGAAACATGGGGAAAGAAAAGTACCATTCAAGGAAGCTGGAAATAGGTACTATTAATAGCTGCAGACCTGTGGGACTAGGAGAGCAGCATATACAGGTAGATAACAGTGCCCTACACTCACAAAAAGGTTACAGAGAACACCAGCAGGCCACAAATCACACTCACATATAGAAGGGCTACTCCACAAAGAAGTGGTTTGGGTTTTGGAGGAGCTTTTTTAACTTTTTTGTGAAGAAAATATTGCTATTCCCTTCAACTATCGAATTAAAATATGCTAAATGTTGCATCAGTAATACAGAAGCACAGGCTTTCACAGAAACTGTAAAAAATCTAGTATTTAAATAAGATACTGATTTACAGATGGCATATAAACTTCCCTTCTCCTCTTGAATCCTATAGACATAGCAACTTCATAAAAACTGTTTATTTTTTAATACAGGATAAGATTTTATGTTTTAAAGAAGAAACAGTCAGATCATAAGAGCTAAGCCTGGACCAGGCAGCACAGGGGTGGCACCCAAACAACAGTGACTCTGCTCCTTGCCTCCCTCTTCTGCAACCTTGAACTACTGTTGATGTAACCACCACAAAGAGCCCTCTGCAAAGCCTGTCTGAGGACACTAGGGATCTGAAACACGATTTTTTGACTGTATTAAACCTGAAAATAAGGTGTTTTAAATTTTGTGGACTGTTTTTTCCCTTCAAAGACTGAAGCAGTCCGATGTCAGAAGAGCAGGAATCACTTAAACCACTATTAATGCACGGTATATTTTAATGCTCAAGTTCTTCTCAGGTACTAGAATAATTATGTGTATTTATAGCAGCACTTTTAGGGACCAGAGATTTGGATTGTGGCATGCGAGCAAAGTAATCCAATAAGAGGCGTTAAGGCCAGATTTTCATGACCTTTATATTTGTCAAAGCTGTTGGTTCAATAAAGGTCAAGATGTGTGACAAAATTCAAGCCTGTCTAAGCCAATTAATGACAAGTAATCAGACCATTAAACATCTCATTTATGCTGAGCAGTCAAGTGGGTTATGCGAGGGCAGCCTTACCTTAGCCAGCTTACACACTTGGTTACAGCCGTGCTATAAGGTACTAAAGGCAACAGAATGAGGGAATACTTAAAGTTTTAACAGGAATAAAATAATCTTTCCAGCTTTCTCAGCAGAGAGAGAAACACAAATAAATACATTAAATAGTAGAACTTCCTCATTTAATTGTAAATATTGGTAAATATTTCAGAAGAAAATGATGAGGAAAAAATTTGAACATTAAGAATTCATGGATATATTGTATCGATAAAACATAGGGGAAAAAAAACTCTTCAACACAGCTATTTGCAGTTCATTGAGCACCACTGATATGCAGAAGTAAGATATTAAAGAAATAGTTTGAAAGTAGCAAACTCTCAGAGATCTCCTTCAAAACTCTGGAGAACTGAAAAAGTGAAGTGCATGTCCTGCTTTTCTCTAGGATAGAGTTCACTTTCTTCGTAGCTGATATCGTGCTGTGCTTTGCATTTAGTATGAGAATAATGTCCACACCACGGTGCTGGTTGGCAGCGCTCGCCCTAAGTCAAGGACTTCTCGGTGTCTCATGCTGTGCCAGCGAGCAGGTGCACAAGGAGCCAGGAGGGAGCGTGGCCAGGAATGCTGACCTGAATTAGCCAAAGAATATTCCACAGCACAGAACATCCTGCCCAGTACAGAAACTGTGGGGAGTTGCCCAGAGGCCACTGATCGCTGCTCCAAGCTGGGCATTGGTCAGTGAGTGGTGAGCATTTGTATTGTGCAGCACTTGTGTTTCTTGGAGTTTATTCCTACCTCTCTCTTCCCCTCCTCCCCCTTATTGTTGTATTTTACTTTACTTCAATTATTGAATTGTTCTTATCTCACAGGTTCTACCTTTTTGCACTTCTCCTCTCTGTCTCACTGAGGCAATGGAGGGAATGAGTGGTTCATGGTACAACCATGACAATCTGACAACAGTCACGAGAAGAACATGAAAACAGAACCTGAATTTTGCTGTTCATGTCTGGTGTCTCTAATTTCAGTCCCTAACAAAACAACAGAACTTGGGTCAAAATTACTCGTTTGGTTGTTGTTGTTTTTCAAACGGCTGGAAAAGTAAAATGCTGGTAATTAAGCCTTTTTCTGTTTCAAGGTCTCAAATGACTGCATTTAACTAAGGTCTTTTGAAACCAATGGACAAAAGAGCAAGAGGGTTTCTTTTAGTCAGACACCTTGGATTTTACCATGACAGCAAAATGGTTTCACTGGTTTAGATTTCAGTTTCTCCTGGTAGCAGCAGCAATCTTCAGTTCATAAAAATTTAAGAAATCAGCTTTGTTAGGTAAGGTGTGATGCCGATGAAAGGAATGTGGCCCAAAATAACAGACATATTTTCTGTTTAAGACGGACATACAAACTACGGCTGTTATTTCAACTTGTACATAACTCTGTTAAAACCAGCACTAAACATTGAAAAGTTGTATTTCTAGTAAAATTGTGTCCCCAAGAGGCAAAATAAAAATTCCTTCCACTACCATCTTTGCAGCTAAACCCCTGCCCTGAGACAAGAGAACATGTGTTGTCACACTCATAATTCACCAAAGTTGCCCTGGGAAGGACAGTCTTACACTGACACCAATGTCCATTGAACATGGACTTAGAGGCAGGAAAGAGCAGCAGCCAGGGGTCTGAGGTGCAGAGTTGTCAGAGGTGTCAGAACAGCTGAAAGGGCTACAGGAGAGAGCAGAATGGAGGGTGGAGGACGGAGGGCAGGCCAGTACAGCTGGAGCCTGCAGAAACCTCAGCACAGGGGGCTGTAGCCCCAGGTCTGCCCCAAGCTGAGAGCCACCATAAAGCAGTAGATAAACTCATGTTGGCCCAGAAATGCACCTCCCCACAGCACCACAGCCCCAGCAGAAGGGAAAGAGGCATCAATGTTCTCTCACCCTCAAACACACATAACAAGAAACACATTTGCAGCATTTTTTCTCAAAGTTGCCTAAATTATCTGACCGTGCCCTTTCTTTTAATGGCTCATCATAACCTCCCTGAAGGCGTTTCATTAGCTCAGTAAATTCGAGTTTATAGTGCATTGTTTTTAAAGCAGACTGACAGACACCTTCACAGGAGGATAAATAACTTTCATGTGTTGTACAGCAGACAAGTTTTATGTTGGCAATTGAACACTAGGAATCACATCTGGGGCCTCTGCTATCAGAGGCAGCAGGGCTGTGCCCCAGCCCCAGGGCCATCCTCACACACAAAACAGATTTCAGTGCTGGGAACAGGCTGCTGTGTCATCCTAAGCTTTATATCCATTCGTTTTCTACTTCTCACACACAAACAAGCACGTATGAATGTGCTTAATAAATAAACATAAAAATAAATAATTCCATATATAATTCAAATACATGATACTCAAATACATGGTGCAGTTACCGAGGTTGGGGCCTGGGAAAGCTGTCACAGTCTCCAGCTTTGGTACTTTCTGAAAAAACCTTACAAACAGAACTCAAAGTCACCTCTGAGGGAAAAAAATATTTACCTCACTTTCCTTCTTCCTTCCTGTCACTACCTGCGCCTCCACAGCTATTTTAGCACAAATTCGGTAACTCTTCTCCCTTACCAGGGTGTTCCCCTCAGCACAAAATTTAGACCCATTCCTTACCCACATCCCTGCAGCCCTTCCTGGTTTTCTGCACCTCTTCTGCTGCCTTCTCTCACTTCTCTCCCCTTTCTCCTCATGTCCCTTCAGCTTTCTCTCATTAATAAAATAAGGGTGAATATTCATGTATTTTTCCTAGTTTGCTATAGCTGAATCAGTGGGATTTAATTCCAAGGCAAAATCTGCCTCCCAATATTCATGAGATTTATAGATTTAAAATAACACCAAAGTTGCTATTTTATGATGGATACAATAATATTTTATCATATATTCCATCTGTGGCTGCAAATCAAGTCCTCACTAAGAAAAACACATTCATCCAGAACATAGGGATTTGAAGTCAACACATGAAACAGTTCCTTTACAGCTGCTATTTTTGTGAGCATTGCCAGAGATGAGATACATCTCGACACAGTATATTTTCATAACCTTCCACCATATTTCAGCTTTCCCTCAAATAAGATCTAAACAGAATACATATCATTACACCCAAGCAATTCTGGAGTAAACTATTCTTCTATTTCAGCCTTTACCAGGGAAACTACAAACAAATTATCAGCCTAAACTACTTAGTGCTTCAAGGTTTTGTAGGGGGGGTTTTGTGGGGAGGAGTTTGGTTTGGCTGGGTTTTTTTCCTAATAACATGTGGCAGCAGTTACACCAGGGAATTACAAGAAACTGCACGTTAATTCTATGAAATCCAACCTGCTTTGTGCAAGGTAGGGTTACCTCCATTCATGAACTTATTTGTGACAATGAAATACTGTAGGAAGAGAACATCTTAGACACTTAAAAATTAAAGGTTCTGACCACATTCCAAATTCCCCATACAACCCAACAGTTTCCTATTCACAATATGCAAAATGTCTGTATTTCTAGGGATGAGACAAACAAAATCTAGTGTACAAAAGCCCCTGATAATTCCAAACTTTAGATAGTAGGGATAAAATTTGATTTGGTTGGGTTTTTTTCTAATGGAGCATCTTAGTGACAATGCAACTGTGCAAGTTTTATTTTTTTTAATCAAAAAGACATGTTGAGTTGTAGAGAATCTGCAACATCCAAATCAGAAACTCTGGAGAACACCAGTCTATTCATAAAGCTTCGATTCACACATTCTCAGCACTTTGCTTCCTCTGAACGGTGTGACTAAAGAAAACTCTCTATCAGTATTTCTGTAATGCAATTTAAAACATGACTCCTCTCTGCCTTCGCAGGGATTAGAAAGCACAATCACTTTTCACACTGCATGGAGTTGAAGCTGTAGCTTTGCAAATATATACAAGCCTGAGCGTCCCAAAATGAAAGGTAATAATGTATTTGTATTTCTTTCTAAGACTAATTCCTTTATTCATCTGACTTCAGAATGACTGAGGAACAAACAAGCTGCAGGTAAGCTGGCAGGTTTTCAGTTTAGTAGTGCACTTCAGTTTTTGTATTCTTCACCTTAGCTGGCATTTTATTTTGCTGACAGTTTCCTTTAACAGAATGCAGCTTAATTATACTCAGCATTACCTGATCAGCAGGAGTTTACTTCTTTGGAACTTTTTTTTGTCTACTAAATGTATGAATTAAATCTGGTCTATAGCTGCCTTTACAATCTCCAGTGCTTAATTTAAGAGCCTATATTATGTTATGTTTATACTCAAAAAGAAATGTAATCTCAAAATGATTCATAGATGCTCACAGTTGCCTACATAATGAGCACTCAGAAGACTAACAAAAATTGATTGTGCCCTGGGAATCAGTGTACAACATATAAAATATCTCTACAGTCTGAGTCAGTCTGCAAACTCCATTTTGATGGAACAGCTCATCCTTGCAATTCCTTTTACTGAGCTACACTTCAAAAGGGGGGTGGGACAAGATCAACAACACAGGGAGGACAGCCTTAGTGTCTCCATTCTAGCAGACACACCTGGATTATACCTTATCCTAGGAAAATCTGTTTGTTGTTTAAAATTTGAGTTCATTGTGGGGTAGCAACCAAAACAAAACCCACCTGTCCAAAGAACTCATGAGAAAGCCAGGAGTAGAAGAGGATGCCATAGGAACAAAGAAATAAAGCCTTATAAATCAAGGAGTCTCTTGGTACAAAGCTGACTTGCAGCAAAATCAGCCAGGCAGGACTCCAGGTTCCTGAAGAAACACTGCATAGAAGAAAGCAATGTCCTCAGCCTTTCAGGAGATTTTGCCCTCAGCCCAGATGCTCCTGAAGAGTGTGGCATTCAAGGCAGCTCAATACTCTGTATTGTCTCTGGCATTGTCACTCTCCAAGGCCCCCAGAGCAAGAAGTAATTTCCTGTAGAATCTTTTTTTTAAACTAATTTTGCTTTAAAGCAGACAAGAGTTATTCCCAGAGCATGGATTTGACCAGACTGTCAAATAGAGACAAGCATTCTACTAAAGGCATATCCCTGAGATCATCAGCTCTCCCAGAGAGGGGGTACAGGCTCACAAAAGGAGATGGGAAGGGTCAGAGCCACCTTGCTGCCTCTCCACAGGAACACAGCACTCACCCAGGACATGGTGAAATGGCCTTGGTTCCATTGTCTCCTGATACCAACTCAAACTTCCCTTCCTTTCAGAAAATACCTTTAATTGTAAGGTGGGACCTAAAGAAGTCCTCAGCTGTGCAGGCAGCCTTGTCATTTCCACCTTGATTGGATGCTTTGAATAATCTCCCCATCACCTTTCTTTTGCAAGCCCACTTTCCCACTGTGCATCTGTAGCGTGTGCTGATGACATTTGCTTTCTATTCCTTCTCTCAAAGCTGTTCTGCTTTGTAGACCAGAAGTTTTCACATTCAGTGAGAGAACAGCATGGGGCACAGCTCTGCAGGCTCAGAGCACTAAGCACAGAGCACTGTACGTTCTATGCCCTGTTCCAAGGCCACTTACAAAACATCACACATTAAATAATATTTGGACAAAAAAGTTTTTCTCATATCTTGGAAAAAAATCTGCATAATTGGCTCCAGAACTTCAAGTCCTCCAGGTTCTAACTAGAGTCTCAGTTATAATACTAATGCCACTAGTGGCTTCACAACTTCCAGTTGTGAAGTGTGACAGTATCCACTTACAACTTCTCAACACTGTTCTGAGGATTTCAGCTTCAGTTTGTAACTATTCAGTTCTGGGCAGGATTGTGGTAGACACTTAATTCCAGACTTTCTTAATTAAATCAAGGCATGGTATTTTACTCTTCTTGGGTGCATCAAACTTATTGGGAGTAGGTGGATTAATGCTCTCAATTTCTTGCTAATCTGCCTCAAAGGACACGTACACATAATACCACTTCAATGTGCTCACATTAAAACAGAGAAAAAATTTAGGCATCTACCTTTATAGGAAGATTTTCTTGAACCATGACCATGTCTTTTATGGCAAACACAGATCCACGTCTGTTTCTGGTAATGTTTAAATGATGTTCCCTAAGCATGGGAGGACTTAACTGCACCTTACAGTTACCACTGTGTTCAGAGAGTTTGTTTTCAGACATGATGTCCAGCAGTCCATATTCAGGCAGACAGCTGCAGGTGTAACAAAAATCAGCCATCCCTTCCACAGGCTGCCTGCACCATGTGCAGAAACTCAAAACCACCACATCTGCCTCACTCTGAGTATAATTGCTACAAATTGAAAATAACAGCGTTTCCTTTCTACATTGTTTCAGCCTCAATAGCTGCACAGACACCCAAGATTGAAATCAAGAGTCGTAGATGAGAAATTTAGATATAATTGAGCGTGAAGCATCTCATTTCAGACAAATTATTTTGCTTTAATATATACAAGTATACTGGTAAAAGATGTTTTGAATTGCAAAATCCAATCAATGAAAATGTAAAAGAAATTAGTTACATTTTGCAAAACACATTGGAAAAATGTTTTCTATTGAAGTAAAAAGAACATTTCCTCTCTCATGAAAAAGGAGTTTTTTTAGTAACTATTCTATGGTACATAAATCATATTCAGCCTAAAAGTACATGTATTAAAAGAAATTTCAGTAGCCAGTATAGCTCAAGAAGTTCTTACCTTTGCTGAATAGCTAATTAGAGCAAGCATTTATCATTCAAAAAGTCTCAGAAAAGATAAAAAGGGAGGAAAACAAAAAAAAACCCCAATAAATATGTGTGGTGTTGAGACAACTGAACAAGCTATGGCATCACTAGAATTTAGTAAGTCTCAAAATATAGTGCCAAAGGAAGCAGGGAATGTGCAGCGTGGCTCGGGAGGAGCAGGAGGCCTCTCGGGAGCTCATGAGCAGCCACTGTGCAAAAACGTAGGCACATCACTGGGCTTTACATCTGCCACGTTGGCACGAGCAGGGATGTGTGGTAAGCTGATTAAATTAATGGACTGTTTTACTTAGGGCTCATTTCTTCTCAGACAACTCTCCATTTAAGCAAAGAGCTCTGTGACTCTTAGTTTGTAATGGTGGGGTTTTATAGAAGTTACAGAAAGGCACGTTCCTGTCCAATACTTTACTGAAGGCTTAGATAGTTGCTATCCCTGAAATATAACAATATATACAGAAGAAAGTGTTTAATGGTTTGAATCATTCCCTTCTATTTTCTTCTATGTGAAAAATATTGCCAAGCTTATCTTTTGGTGCCGTTTGTTGTGCAAGCTGCTCCAGTTTTGATAGACAATAAAAATCTCAGTTCTTAAAAGCATATCTTTGAGATGCTCTCTGTAGAAGTCTATGTGTAGAAGAAAGGGGTCAGAAGAGGCAGGAGGGAAGGGGGCAATATGTGAAGCACTGAGAAAACTTCAGAGTCCAGAGCAAGTAGATTACATGGAAATGAGCTGAAAATCTGAGAAAGACAAAGAAAATGAGAAGTTCTGATAGTTTATGAAAGACAGTGCTCCCTCCCCATTTCTAATAAACTGTTCTGGTGGTGACACTGCTGGAGAGAACTGATGGAAAACACAGGATTTGCACGGCAAATTCTCTGTAATGGAATCCATTATAAAAATATGGGCACCTAATCATAAAATCCTGGCTACTACCAACAATCTTTTACAGAAGAATGTAGCAATGCAAATTTATTAACCAAAATAAATAGCATACACAACTGCAAGTTGTTACAGCTACAAAATCTATTGCATTGAAACTGGAGACTATACAAATAATCGTTATCTGAAGCCATGCAAGCACCACAAATTCTGGATCTAAACCAGCCATTTGCATGGTATTAACATATTAAACTCAGGGCTGCTCTTGGAAATCCCGGTGATAAAAAGACTGATTTATCTGGTGTGCATGTGACAAATCAATACAATGACAAGCATAAAGCTAACAATATATTTTGCAAAATTCACTGTGTGTATCATACAATATAGTTTTTGAGACACACATCATTGTGGCTCTGATGTGAAAATTAGACAATGATAGTTGATTTTGTGAATGCAAAATCTTCTATGTAAGAGTTTTTCCTTTTTTTTTTTTGTCCTCTGTGAAAAGACCAGATAACTTGTCAGCCAGTCTCATCTCTAGGGAAAAAAGCTCTTGCTTGATAAAACCTCTACCCATAATTTGACACCATTTAGCAACTTCTGCTTATTGAAGCTGAATTAATTCACAAAGTACATGAATTACAACACTTGTTACTTGACCAGCAAATGTGTCCACACAATCACTGCTGAGGTCAGTGAAGGGACACACTAAGAGTGCCTACAACTTATTAGTTTTCACAGAAGAATTTCCAGATGAGTTCTCTAAGCCCTTGAGCATAAGTATCTAAAACATATGGAAATAAAAAATAAATATGAAATAAAATCATCAAGGTGAAATGTTCTTACTTCAGAAGTGAGAATCCAGCCAGTTTTCACTGAAAATAGAATTTAGTGTGGTTAATATTATTCAATACAGAAGTTTTATTAATTTTTAGTGCACAAGTACCCATGACTGTCTCACGTACAGATGATGTGTTCAAGTGCCTGGCTCTAAACTATGAGGTTCTCTTGTCACCTACAGGTGGGTTATACTTGGTTTGACTTCTCCATTCAGCATAAACTCTGCAGCAGTGCCTGAAGCCACTCTTCCCTGACATGTAAACCAGTGATCCATTAGCATATAGTCCCATTTTCCACTCTGGTTCTTACAAGATCATTACCTTATAAATTCCTGATCTATCTGAGCATATGAAGACCCCTCTCTGATGATACATCTCCTCCTATCTTTTCCTTAAAGAAAGTCTGATTCTCAATCACAATATCCATGGAAATACATTTTTGATGAAGGATGCCATCTTTCAAAATAATAAGATATGGCAAGCAACAACAGCATCCCTTTAATAAATGCCACTTGAGGACAAATCCCCCCTTATTTGTGCATATTATGAATATTTTTCCTGTTAAAAGCTTAGCATAAGTGATCTGACACTGGGTTTGGTTACTTTATATATTGTTTAAATGCAAAATAAACTTATTTTGTCCTCTTGTCTGAGCCCAACCTTTCCCCCACTGCAAAACTGAAGTTTCTCTGTAGTTTTTTCTCTTCTTTGTAGATAACTGCCACCTCAATGAAAAATGCCATTGTGAACTGAAAAGACTTTTGTTACTTTATAATAGACAATTCTTCTGTCCAATTCTTTACAGGTACAGATTAGCACTCACACATACCAACATGCCAGACTGAAAGAGGAATGAGGAAAGGAGAACAATGCATACAGGTATGTATTTCCAGCTAGGAGACAATGCCACAAGAAGAAAGGGGAGCAGGAAGCTCTCTTCCCAAGTGAGGGCTGAGGCAAGATCAATCCACTTCTTGTAGTACTGAGGCCTTTCACACAAATGAAAAAAAATACTATCAGCACATGTCCTGGGAAAATTCCAGATAAAACCTCCCTACAGCATGGCAATGCTTAACACATACTCAGTTGAAACAACTGCTACATCTGGTCCCTGAGGCAACAAGAACTCAGTGAAGATAAAACAATTCTTTTGTGCACTGTACAGTTTTGCCGTGGGCTTGAGGATCCATCTGCCTAGAAGGTGTGTGAAAAATGAAAGCTGTTGTCTTCATTTTAATTGTTATGGATGTTTTTGATCAAACAGTTATTCTACAAGCACAGCTATTGCTCTAACCCACTAACTATTCTCTATTTTTGAAAGAAATTAAATATTTAAACCAAAGGAGATGCAAATTTCTCTTCTTAGTGCAAGCCCCCTTATTTCAGATTCAAATGCATCATTTCAGTGCATCAGGCACAAACTACCCTTTCTTTAACAACATTCTCAGCAGCAAAAGCATAAGAAGCAAGCTCAAGTCTGGAGTGTTATAACTCAAGAGCAAGCAATGTGCCTTGGGCTGATACTGTGAGGAGAGGTCATGGACTGGGAAGAATATTTAAAAAAATCAATCCTTTAGGCAAGTTCAAGAGTGTAAGGGGAGTAATGTAAGAGCTTTAAAGTCTCCTAGATCTATAATATTTGTGTAGTGGAGTGAAAGGGCAGGATGGTAAATTATCAGACACAGAAGGGGAGTTTTAATTGGTTCAGAAGCACCAAAATGTTCAGTATGGAAAGTATTGAGAATCCTGACCAAGGAGGGAAAAGAAGCAAGCCAGGCTTCACTTGATTTTTGAAGAGAGTTTCTTCCACACTTTAGGGCCAGCAAGTCACCAAGTAAAGACAACACACAGTCATGACAAAAGAAAGGCACTGAAGAAATGCTTTGAACTCAACCAGGCCCCACCATTGTGTGCCCTGCTACTACAAGGTATAGCAATAGTGTGATTCTCATGTTCCTCTAAAAACAGCTGTGCTGTCAAACACTGAGGGCAAAGGAGCTGCTACCCAAAAGTTCAGTTCCCTTCCCTCACTGGAGTTCACATGTCACACTTCCTTTTTTTGGCACTCTTTTCTGTTGGGTTGTTGGATGAGCAAGGAATTCTGCATCTGGAAAGATCTGCCCAAAATTTTAACACTAATAGAAACATCACTAATTTCAATCCTGTCCTGTACAGAACATGCTCCAAGTCCCTCCCAGTTATGCATCTCTAGTTGGGTGTATTTCCCCCTCTACTTCAGATATCTGGTGACAAAGAGGCCATCTCAGAGCTATTGCAAAGACATAAATGGAGTATGGTGAGTTAATATACACATAACATGTTCGTGCAAGATCTTTGAGATTTAAGACAAAAAAATTACTTGGGGAGCCTTTACTGGTCTTGATACAATTCTACACTAATTGCTTTCTTTATTTAAATAAAGAACACTTCTGGGGCAAA
>VYZS01042073.1:0-18373 GCA_013400695.1 Neodrepanis coruscans | reverse complement strand
GGCTGGTCTTGGGAAACAGCAACACAGGGAGAACCAATTGCCAGCACCACCCAGAGCCATCTCCCAACTCGGCTCTGCCCCTAAACGAGCACTGCCAGCCAAAGGGCCAAAAATAGAGCCAGGACTGTCCACCCACATCTGTGAACACCCAGTCTGTCTTCTCAAAAGCTCTACCTGTATTGCAGCAGGACAGATTGCTGCTATACACATCACCCAGCCAGCACTTTCCATGACTGACAGCAAGAGAAAGGCTGAAGTTTCTAGGAACTTGTGCATTATAACCAGCATCATAAATTTTAACATATTTTTTCTATTAAACCCAGTTCCTGAATAATTTTCTCAATTATTTTCTCATCTCTAAATGTCTACTGCTTCTTTGGACACTTGCAAGGACAAAAAGGCATACCAAAAGATTTTTAAATAGTACTTCTTGAGACAGGCTGCAAGAGGAGTCTCATCCTGGCTCGGCTCTGTGCAGGGAGCAAACAGCTCTGTGCTGCCTGTGTGCAGACAAGGTGCACTGTTGAAATCTGGCTTTTAGAATTGCCCAAAACCCAGAGAAAATCATCCCCTATGGGTGGCAGGCCGAGGAACGCAGATATGCAGCCATGCTGAGCTAGTTAAATACAGCCTTTTATGTTCAAAGACTTCATTCAGTCTGCGGCAAAGCAGGACGGAAGCTGAATGAGGAGCTTACAAGCTTGGACAGGATTGCACATAGGAAATAGGCTTTATTCCCTTCAGCAACGACTCCAGTGGAAAAACACACACAGGACTTGGAGCATCCAAGGCAGCACAGCCACTGCAGCATCCATGCCCTGGCTGAGCCTGTGGCTTTTATGCAAACATTTCTGAAAATTTGTTTATATGCCCTGTCTCACAGGTTTTCTCTGGGGATCTGGAATTACTATTCACACCCTTTTTAAATGGGTAGACAAAAGCTGAATTGATTTGCTGGGTTGTTGGAGGTAGCATTAAAAGGAAGTTTTTCTGACAGCTGTTGCTTTACTGGCTGTTAACAACATTAATAATACATAATAATGCTGTTAATCCCATTTCAGACAAAGGGAAAATAAGGAGCAAATGCAAAAGTCATCCAAGCTGCCTTAATACCTTAACAGAGAGTCTGGAAAGAGGAGGGAGAGCTATGGAGTCCAAGTCAAGCTTGCTATCTGTGATGTCCCACTGCCCTTCCACCAAGGGAAGATCCAGACACAGTTCTGGAAAGCAGATAAACAGCAGGGAAAGCTGTCAGCCTGGCAAGGCAAGAAGAGAAGATCTGTCAGAAAATAAAATAAAGAATGAGAAAGCAACAGCTAAAAATATGCTGCTGTGAACACACTGCTGGGAAGCCATCGGAGTGGGCAGGACCAGAGAGCATCAGCGTGCTAAACATGTTCCTGGGTTATCTCTATTTATAGCCTGGAAGCAGCAGGCTGAGCCCCACGTTTGAGCTGTGGGGCTGCGAAATGAAAATCAAAGGTTTCCACCCCAGACACAGTGTCTATGAGTCTTCCCTCTCAATGCAGTTCAAATGCCCTCAAGTCATGCTCATAAATTTCTTGTAGCTCACTGGACTAAGCAACATAATGCAATATGCTTTATTTAGCTGAAATTAGGAATTTTTCCCCTTGTTCCTGGCAGAACAACTCCCAAACGGAAGAGTCCAACAGTTAAAATCAGTCAATCCAAGAACGGTTCATTCAACCCAGCGGATGTGCCTCAGCAGGACAGAGCTCTAACACTTGCAGAGCTCAGCCTCACCTTGGCTCACTCACTGAGCAGTATTTTTTTTTCACATTTTATAATCAATGACTAATTCCCTCCAGATCCACAGCCTGGGACCATATGGCACAGCAGAAAGGGAGCAGCACCCAAGGGGTGCTTCGCTGGGATCTGCTTCACAACTGCCGAAGTCAATGATTGTTCCAACTGTGTTATGGCAGTGCCGACAAAATCTGAGCCAGGGTCATGTTCAAATCACTCCCTCCAGACAGTATTGGACCAAATGTCCTGCTCTTTTGTGCTTCCTGCAGCTGCTGATATAACACACAATGGATGTAAAGCATTTCAGTATTGAAACAGGAGCACCTTAGAGATGTGTACCCTGACACAGAGGATACAGACATGGTGCAGAGCAGCAGAGAGAATGAATCTAGCTGACATGGCTGAATCTGAACCTAGAGCCAACCAGGGAACTACCAGAGATGTTCACCTCCAACGCAGTCAACACGTACATTCGCCAAAACACATCAGAGTTTTGGCATGGTATACCCCAAATGTTTTATAGATACATATCATAGTAACAGAGACAGACTACTTGATACTGATTTTCTCTTCACAGTAAGTGATCCATGCTGCTACACTCACATGATGTAAAATTCAAAAGAACAGATGAGCAATTCCCATTATCAACAGAAACCATGCGGTGAGGAAAAACAATGGAGGATGCAACTCAGGAACTCGCTCTCTCTACACAGTCCAGTAAAAACAAAAAAGCAAACAAACACAAGAAACCAAACCAAACAAAGGTGGTGATAGAAAGGGATGGGCCAAAACCAGCAGGAGCCATCCCACACTGTGCTGGAGTCAGCAAAGCGGCACCAGCTCATCTGAGCAGCCCGAATGACCTTTGCTTCTGTTACATGTATCTCCTTGGTCTGAGATCAGATAATTCAGCTTCCTTCTTCACCCACCACAACACAGCAGAGTGTCCGGACAGCACTGGGGATATCTCCATCCAACACTATATTCCTCCTGGACATATCCACACTCCTGGCTCCTCAGAGCTGGCTCTGATCCTCCCTGGCTCCCAGGGTGTAGAGCACTGGGTCAAGCCAAGGAGCCATCTCTGGACTTCAACTTTGGAGTTTGGAAGTTGGGAGACTCCTCAGCACAGCAACCCTTTAGAGGTTTCTACAGAACCTACACAATACCAGCAGCTTTTAAAGCAAAGGCTGACAGAGGTGACTCCTTCCAGGCCACGACCTGCACCAGCCCATGCACTGCAGACACCCAGCCCTGCCTTCTCTACCCCATCCCATCCTTCACTATCTCCTCAGGCCATCCTGCTGTCGGCTAGAGAGGATATAAAGGACAGCAAGGATGTCACTTTGCTCTGCACAGGTACCAGGGCCAACTGCTGTGACAGGGCTTTCTGCTCCCTGTTAGAAAGTGCATATCCATCCCAACACCCTTAGGGACCACAGCGGGTGTGAAATCTTTCTCATTGTATCTATTTCACAGGTATTATCCAGAGAGTGGGCAGGAGGATTGCCTTCACTGACAGTTGTATTTCACACTGCTTCACACACAAGCTCTAAAATATCCTGAGATAAAGTGGCTGGAGAGGATTTAACAAGTCCTGGAGCTATTAACAGGAGGAAAAGCCACACATGGTTTGATCCACGCTGCACAACCACTGCCCCGTGGCTTCTCTGACACACCAGACCAGCTGCTGGCTGAGCTGCAGAGCTTTAATGCTGACATTGCCTTTGGAGGTAGAGCCTGGCACATGGAGCTGTGGTGTCACTGGAAACAGCTGGGGACAGAGGGGCTTGGGGAAGCTGAGGACCACAAGGGAGGGACATCTGTTTGCAGAGTAGCAAAGAAAGAAGAATCTCTATTACTTCGAGCTCGAGTCCAATGAACAACACAATTACAAACTTCACTTCCATTAACTTGAAATCCACTTGCAACATTAACCTCAAAAGGCATATGGTTAAAAAAAAAAGGAGAAAAATTCATGTTCATTTCCAGTACTAATCAGAAACATGCACTGAAGAATATGACACTCTTCCAGATTCTGTGTAATAGAAACTCTTTACAAAGAAGCTGAGCACAGCTGGAAAAAAAAACCCCTTGAAACCATGTGCATGGTTTCCTTCTGGATCAAATATCTCTGGCAGCAAACTGAACTTTCACCAGGCTGGAAGGATGCTGATGGAATGGAGGGATGCTGTTGCCAAGGGGCACTATTACAGACCACTACCTTGTCCAACACAGCAACCACCATGTGGGTACACCCACAAGCTGTGTGTGTCTATATTGAAGGCTAAGCATAGACAGACAGCCTAAAACATCACTCAGGTGGGAGCTGGGGCCAGACAACACTGCTAACACTTGGAGCCATGAGTTCATGCACAGAAAGAACCTGGCCTGAGGCTGGATGTCAGATAACCCTCAAAGAGCCCACAGGAGAATTGGCATTGGCAAGATGCATATATTCCTACCACAACACCACCCTTTGGCAGGTGCCAAATGCCTTCTAACACTAAAGAAGTGTTCCAAAAGCTTGTGCTAAGGATAAGAGGCAGCAAGAATTAAGCCTCAATTTTTCCAGTGTTAGAAAGAAGCCCAGCAGTGGTATGTCCACAGCAAAGAGCTGTGTCAGGTAGAAGGACCAGTCTTGTACATGGCAGTAGATGACAGGGGACCCAGGACTTTAATCTTGGCTCAAGCTTAGGCTTTGATTCAAAATTTTAACTCAAATTAAATTGCAGTAATTGCCAGGAAATCAATTGCTCCATCCATAGAGATTACGGCCAGAAAATTGCCTTGGCTGACCCACAAAACCCACACCACACATTTTTATCCGGTCATCATGAATTCAATCATGTGCTTGAACAAAGTCTTGGCTTTTCAGAGATGTTCGATTCCAATGCCAAGATTAAAACACTGGAGTGATCTCAAGCATTTTGGCAAGTTTCTCAAGGCTACAATGGCCTTCAAACAGTGCAGGGACTGTGCCTTTTCCCCATGAGTTTATCCCAAAGTGACTAAACTCAGTCTTTAGATACTCACTTCTTAAAAATAACAAGATCATTTCATCACTTTTTGTGATCATCTGTTCTTTACTGCCCACAAATTCCTTGCAGCTGATAGTCATTCAGAGATACGCTGGACAGTCATGAAAGCACCAAAAAAAATTAGCACAAGCAGTTTTTCATCTGAATAAGTGTGTTAGTCATCATCTGTGATCCTTCTGGTTGGAGTGTTCCAGTAATCTGGGCAACAGAAAAGATGCCACGTCACCACACTGACACATCAGATGACTTGTGCAAATGCATATTTATAACACAAGTACCCTCATAAACTGGAGGAGACTGGGAAAATGTGACTTTCGTATGTGTTGTCAGCTTTAATGGCTTATGGGATGCTTTTACTTAGAAGCAGGAGGGAAGGGAAAAGGATTTATATAGGAACAGAAAATTGTTCTTGTGAAAGCACGAGTGGTTGGGAATGGACCTGGTAACCACTGTCAAGCCTAAAATCCCTTCCAGTTCACTGGTGAAGCTAAACAGATTTCCAGAGAGGTCTTGTTCTTCTAAATTCACCCTGTCTTCACCACAGCCCTCACTTGCTCACACTCCTTATATGCCAAAATCCAAGAGAGAGGAGCAGAACCCAAAAATTAGAATTCAACAAACAGTTACCTCCTGGCATTTTCACTAAATGAGGGGGTTTTGCAGGGAGATGTCACTGAGCTTGCAAAGCCATGGTAAGAGGCTTTGGTAAGAAGTAAGTACCATTAGTTTCTACAGAACCTGAAGCATCCCAGCAGAGAGGGGAAGAAGGAAAGGCATCTGAATTCATCCAAGCTGCAGCCTTGCTCAAAGAAGGAAATAATCAAACCCTTACATTAGCCAGCTGCCACAAGAGCTGCAGCAAGCTAGAAATGTGTTAGTTAACAATTAACATTAATAACACAAGAGTCCCCAGGAGCCTGAATGGACAAGGGATCGGGCTCAGAGCACTATGGCAACGAAGAACAAAACAAATAATTGCTGTTCATCTTTTGCCTTCCAAAACCCCCCAACATTTACAGCTTCCAGACCCATGTGTGCACCTCACTTTCTCAGAATCGTCTGGCAATGGCCATGGATTAGTCGGAGAAAACCACTGTCAGATTTGAAGGAGGGGAAAGGAATTTTAAAACTGCAGTGTGGTATTTCCATATGGATCAAATACTCCCAAGCTGCCCTGCAGCTCTGTTCCCCACTCCCACAGGCCTGTAACTCTCTGGCTGTGACCACACAGAAAAAGCCCTGGTACAAACTTTCCAGCCCAGCATCTGGCTCTCTGCTGCACTCCAACAGCTTTAGCACATGAAGCAGCAATGTGGGACTTCAGATTAAAAATAAAACGAAATTAAAAAGACATCCTTACTTAGATTTTAAATAGGTTTCTTGCCATCTTCTTGTAACCTCAGTGCAATCCACATTTTATTTTTCAGCCCCAGCATTTGCTCGGTGATCACTCACTGCTTCATTCCACACACACGGAACTCCCAAACTTGTGTTTCAGAGGGTCCCTCTGGCAACAAACGCCACTGGATTTATCATCGGAGCCCTGTGAGCCTGGGGCTGCCATGAGGATGTAACACAGACCCCCTTCTGTTTGCCAGGCTCTGGAAGGCAAATGTTGATTTTTCCCAGAGAAGGAAGGGGGTGCATAAAAGAGAAAAGCTGAGAACAAAGAGGCAGCAGTGCAATAGCCAAAGGGCAGCAGTTGACAAAGGGAAGAGGTTAAGGACTCTCCTGAGCCTGGGATGTTTATCAGTGACCTGCCAGCACCTGGAGCAAACAGGACACCCAGAGCAGAGATGGACAATTTGGACTGCCCAGCCTTAGTAAGCTGTCTGACTCTGTAGAAACTACAAAGGGAAAAACTCGGCCAGGGATTTTCCTTAGGTGCTAAAATGCAAGTCCAAGTCTCACTCCAGACTTGTGACAAAGTGTCCTTTTCCTTCACCAGAGATGCACCACTACAGTTGTGTAACATCCAGACACAGGAATCAGCAGCAGGTAAAGTAGCAGCCAGGGGCCCACAGTCACTAAATCCTTTCCTAGCCAGAAACTCCAATAAATATTCAGGGTGAAGATTCACAAATTCTCTGGCCACTTGACTGAGAACAGGTAATCTTGGAAGGGCACTAAGTTAAAGTAGACAATGGCCACTTTTTTCTCATCTACACAAACACATATATTCTAAATATACTTTAGACTGCAAACACTACCTGAAGCCCTTTCACCTGAGCATCTCTAGTACAGCAGCAGCCTGAACACACACACTTGCACCTCATACATACAGCTCACACAATGATGAGCCTTGGATCACTTGGATAGGTCTCCTGTAATCCTCTGATATTGCCCAGAACTGACAGAAATCCAGAAATCCCAAGTTCCAGAATCCAGCTCCCTGCGTAGCCCTGTACAAGATATTTAAGATCAGAATCACAGTTGCTCCCTTGGGACATCACACATTCACATTTTAACATTTATATTTGACCCCAACCCCAGCTGCATCTTGATTCTCTGCCCTTCCAAGGCTAATCCTGCCCTAGGAAGATGCTGAGGTAGGTGGGCAGAGAGGACCAGCTCAGCTGTAATAAAGGAATCAGAAACTGCTCAGCCACCATTAGGCTCTGACATGACTTGCTGCACGTAACTTTCCTCCTCCACATATTCTTTTCTCTGCCTGTAAAATGAGGTGTCAAGCACTTCCCCTGCTTATAGGAGCTGGAGGGATATATTATTTAATGTTTTTACATTTTAGCTAGACCATAAAGAATGACTCAGGCACTATCTATAGATTCCTGAGATAATGTTCACTGTCCTTAAACAGGAGGGACGGGAAGTTACAATTTGAGACTAGAATGAAAACTTGGAGTCACACAATTGAGGGTTTTTTATTAATTCTACCCCAGAAGTAGCCAAGGCAACCCAGTCTTATAAACTAGTAACATTCTTTGGTGTTTTTCCTTGTATGTTACAATTATATTTAACAGTGGCTGCAGCAGGAAGTCAGAACAGAGAACTTAATCCAAATTTTAGGACATATTTGACTGCCTCATATTGCAGATCAACTTACACTAGAGTTTGCAAAAGTGCCTTTACAAACTGCAATATAAGTCCATCTGTGTCTTAGGAGATGATGCACTTCTTCCATCTCAAACACCCACAGAAAGCCCAACCATGGTCCCAAAAACAGCTACACAAGTGACTTAAGACTGTCTGTGAGGGGTCAGTCAACTCCAAGTTAGAATTTCCTGTGTGCTCTTCCTCCTTCTTTCAGACTCTCTCATATAAAACTTTTGAAGGCATTTAATGTAAGACCAGGTTCTCACAAGCCCCACTTGCCCCAGAAAATATCTGCTGTGTCCCACTGCTGCACATCAGAGGAGTGAGCTACCCAGCACAAAAGCACCAAGCTAATTTAAAAACAAGATGTAGAAATAATATGTAAGTGCCAATACGTTATCGGGTTATTCTTTCAATCTTTTGTAAGGGACAAAGGGCAGGCACTGATTTTTTTTCTCTCTGGTGACCAGTGGCAGCACAGAGCTGTGTCATGGGAAGTTTGGGCTGGATATCAGTAAAAGGTTCTTCCCCCAGAGAGTGGTTGGCTCCCCAGGGCAGTGGTCACAGCCCCGAGGCTGAGCTCAAGGAGGTAAATGCACGTAATGAGACTTTTAGGGCTGTCCTTTGCAGGGCCAAGAGTTAGATTTCAGTGATCCCTATGGATCCCTTTCAACTCAGGATATTTTATAATTCTATGAAAAAATAATTCCAGAGCCAACACCTACCTTTCTGCCAAGCCATGCTCTGCAACAGTCAGCTCTAGAGCAGGGCAGCAGGAAAATTAATATTAGGATCATTAGAATAAAGCCCAGATATAAGAACAACCTCTTGATGCTACTCCACGATTACACGTATCTCTCTCCAGGTACCAAGCAGTCCCAGTACAACTTGTTCCTCTAATGGGCTTCTCCAGCTGCCAGTGAGGGAAAAGTAAAGCACCTGACACCCCCAAACAGCTCAGCTCTGGCAAAAGGCAGAATGAAATCACTCCTGGCACAGGTGAAAATCATTCCAAGTCATGGAGCGGTGCCTGCAGCCTCTGAGGAAGCCTTTCTCTCTATAAAGAGGGCTCACACAAGGAGACACAAAGCCTATTCTGTCAGTCTGGCTGAAAGGCAGCTTTGTACGTGGGACATGGCACACTCGGTGTAACAGAGCCGGGCAGCAGAGCCCTGGGCCCCAGCAGAGCCCCTCCTTCCAGCCACTCACCCCGCCCATACAGATGTTCAGTCTCCACTAGGCAAACCCTTGCCACAAAAAAAAGCAGTGGCTGCTCCTATTGAGCAACCCAAACCTCAGTGCACTGACCCTGGCACTGCTGAGAGCTTGTCCTGTGCCAAGCAGTGGCATGAACAGGGGTTTCCAACAGGGTAAAGCTTATGAACACACACACCTTATGCCACAAGAAATGAACCACACAGTGAGTGACCTGTCCCAGGGCATGCACAGACTGCTGCCAGCCAGACCTGAAAAGTTTTTTCCTGTTTTGGGGCTCAAGTCATTTCTGATGACCTCGAACCACTGTCTGAGTCCATTACACAAAGGTGACCTTTCACAAATGGCACCTTCTGCAGTCAGAGGACTCCAACATCTCTCATCCAGAGGGGATCCATGGCACTGCCACGTCCCTCCAGCCCAAACCCACCTCAACCATTTGCATCCCTGGCAGGAGAATCACCTGTGCAGGAACCTCCCTCACTGTCCAGAGCTGTGGGACTGACACAGGGCCAATGGAAGATGCTCTGGGGGCTGTGAAAATTCCAGCCTTATCTCCAGAGGCTGAGATCATGAGTAGAAAATGTTTCTGTGTTGTCTCAGCAAGCTTCCTGCTGGCACCCCTCTTCCTCTCCACGAAAGCACCTCTCTGTGAGTAGTTTTAGAGCCAGAGAGGAATGTTTACTGGTATAGGTTAAATGTATTTACCATTTCTGAGACACCAGATCTGTGACAGTGCCTGTCAGCACAACCCAAGTTCTCCTCAACCAGCTGTGTCCTGAGCAGGTCAGGGGATGCTGCTGCCATGGAAATAGCTGGCACACCAAGCAGTCACCACACCATTGCTCACTCCTGCAGCCTGGCAGTCACCTGCCTTAGTGTCTGGAGGAGGATGTCTACTGCCTAAAGGTCTCTAAAGGGTTTGATTCCTCACTCCACCAGGTACGTGGAAGCCTCTGGCAGCACCTGAATGTCTGCACAGGAGCCCCAGCCACCCTCTGTAGTTAACAGGAGATGGGCTCTGCAGCAGTGAGTCACCTCCATCCCCAGATGGAGGAGGAAGGGAGGGTGATTCATCTGGCAGCCCCTGGACAGAGGCTGCAGGCACCAGCTCTGATTCAGAGATGCTTTTAGAGGGCTCAACTCAGGCAAAATTAAATTCCCCCTTGTTCTTCTCCAGGCCTCAGTCCTCTGTAATACAGGATATTAGCTCCCTCTTAGCTTTAAGATCAATGTCTGAAAGACAGCTGCTGAAATGGGAAGCACTCTGGTTATCTGTACAGTCATCAGACAAGGAGCAGAGTCAGGGCACCTGATTATGCCCCAAACTGGCCACAAAATCTAATGAAGTCCTTTGTTCCTCTGCAGCTCAATTTCCTTGGCAATAAAGTGGTACGTCCACGTCTTTCACAGGTGAAAGGGACACATTTATCCACAAACTGAATCCCCTGGGGAGCCCAAAGTCCCTCTGAAGGCTCTGCCCGGGCAATACAAGCACAGAGCAAGGTCACTGCCAGAGAGACCCATGCTCCAAGAGAACATGACAGAGAGGGACAAGTGAAGGACCAAAGGTGACAAGAGAGGGACCTGTCACTCCTCATGCCCGAAGTTCCTTGTGTATAAAAAAAGCAACTGACCTTTGGGGCTCTTGGGCATCTGTCACTATCAGTTTATTCCATAAGAAAGTGAAATTAAAAAAAAATCCACAGCTGAAACAGTGCTTAATCTTGCAAGGATTATGATGACATGATTTGAAAAGCAGAGGAGGCTGTTAAGCCCCCAAAGCAGAGGTCTCTACTTGGTTTATAGTCTTATTTTGCCCATAATCTATAGGCAACAGGGCTTGGATGCTTCAAGGATGTTCTGAAGGACTATGTCAAGGCAGTTTTTAATCCAAAACCTGACCTCCCAGCTGCATTTTGTCCTAAGGATACATCACTCATTAATCATCAGAAATGGGAAAGAGATGTCATTAAAGATGAAGATGATCCCAAGTGGGGATGAAATGTTAGAGAACATTAGAATTCAAATTAATCCTGATACACTGGAAATGGACAACAAACAAAAAACCTCAGTAGGATGCAGTGTGACCCAGCAAGGACCAGCACAACGGTCTAATCTACACACAAGACTCCCTCAAGACAGTAGTTGCAGGAGGTTCCTATAAAAGATTCATATCCCACATGGGCTGAATTGCCAGATTGTATCACCATCAACTGGAGGAATAGCTTAGGGTTGCAAGTACTCCAGGCAGGTGCTTGTAGGAGGTGAGATGTAGCTGAGTGCAGACTGAGGTGTGGAAGGCAGACTGTCAGAGCCAAGTACATGAGATGGGCAGCAGCATCCAGGCTCAGCCCCAGTGGATGATCTCATTTAGAGCTGTGCCCTTTGCAAACCTCTTTGCTGTGCCCTGGATTGCCCACTGTGGAAATTCTCCACATGCCAGCCAGAGCAGCCCCAGTCCAAGGGTTTGTTTGCACAGTTTGTCTATCTGAGGTTATGCCATGCCTTTACATTTCCCTCCTGTGAAATCATCCAGGACAGACTGACTACATGAAAGAACCAGGCAGGCTGCCCATGCAGGGCCAGCCCTGCAGCACTGCTCTCTCTCATGTGCTTCAACCACCCCATCCTGCAGCCCTATGAGTGCCAAGGGGGCAGCACAACCTCATGGAAACACCCCAACATCCTCCCCTCAGCAGGGTTAACCAGGTCCTGCAGGCTCTGTGCCATAAGCCATGATTTTTGTCTTGAATTCTGAGTACCTTGGAATGGGACAAGGTGCCACACGCCACCTGCTCCAGCTCCACGTGACAGCCAGGTATTTGCTCAGAGAGAAAGGCAAACAAACCCACCCTGAAAAGCTTCATGCTCTCCTAGAAATTCAAACAAGGTCATCTCCAGATGGAAAGCAGGAGAGCATGAACAGTCCTGGATGCCCAGTTCCTGTTCAGGCAGCCCTGGCAGCCCCACAGCAAAGAGAGAGGAGGGGGTGAGGAGAGAGGAGCAAAGCCACAACTCATCAATACCTGTGTACATCTCTGCCAGCACAGCTTCTGTTTCCCCAACCACTGACCCACGTTTCTGTATAAGCCTGACCAGCAGGAAACACATCTCACACCCCCATATGCCTCTCAGTAGCAGCCTGTCCATCAGGTGGAGGGGCTCTGGACACAGAAAAACCTCCCCAGTGCCAGGAACAAGGGCACTGTTTATTTTTACCCAGGACTAAGGTCAGGTTTGGCTCTTAGCTCACCAGGAGCTGTGTGACTATGCCCTGTACTGACCTTCCAGCTCCTTGCTTCCCAGTGTCCACTAACCTTTCTCCTGTGTTACAACCTCTGCCAACAGCAGCCAAAATTCAACCATCAGGGAAGCAATGCAGTCTATAAAAGGGTTTAATGCAGATGACTGCAATAATAAGCACCCAGCACATTGACATGGGAGGTGTTTCCGGCTCACATCCATTCCCAGGAGTTCTTGTATTTACATTCAGGGTCTAAAGGACAGAAAAGGCTCAGTAAAATCTGAATATTAATCCAGACACAGAATAATAAAACATATTTTTACTATTCCCTCTCCACCACAGCTTAAGCACAGGACTCTTCATTTTCCCATGATGTTCTCTAAAAACTTCACAAAGCCAAACACACAAAAAAAACCACACAGCCACAGACATCCTCCTCCTCTTTCCCCACCTCATGCACTGTCCAAAGGGCTCGAGGTATATTTTAAAACATGATACTGATTCCCTGGAGAGTGGCTGGTCCATGAAGGACCATGTGGACCAGAGCAGCTCTGCCACAGAGGAAGGTCTGAAATGTCCACAGATGGATCAAACTCTCAAGGGCTGAGCTCATCCTTCCTCAGATTAACTCATTGCTCCCAACATTAACTGCAGGAATCAGCTGTCAGACTATTTCACATCACTGCTGGGAGGTTTATCTGACAAAAAACCCACTCTGGGAAATAACTCACAGCCTCTTGCTCCAGCTGCCAAGCAGGATGGGGAGACCACCCAAGCCATGACATCCCCAACAAGCCACAGCACTGACAGTCTTTCTGTGCTCAGATGTGGGACTGACAACTGAGGCATCTCACTTGTCAGAACAGCAATTTGGGAAAGCGTTTACAGATGCAGATGTAGCTGAATGACAATTAACGTCAAAGGGCAATTAGCTCCAGTAATGTCAGTCCTTCAGGCTGTGTCTGAGCTGTTCAGTAAATACTCAACAGCTCAGAGTCATAACTTACCTGCTTAAGAAAAAAAAAGTATTACAAAAAGAGGCACGTGAAATCCTATGGTGTGATGGTTTTGGTACAGCTTGGGCACAACTCAAACTCATATTTCTCAATATAATCAATTTGATGAAACATGCTCTCAAACACATGAAGGCAGGATGCTAAAGGGGAAAAAAAAGACTGGTGGGCTTTTGTTTTGACAGGGCTGCAAGAGCACATGATAAAGGTCTGAATTTAAGGATTTCACAGTGCTTCTAGCAACTGACCTTACATAAGGACAGTACAGTACACGTGACTCTTTTTATCACCAGAACACTGAAAGTCACAGAAAATCAGTGAGCTTGAAAACCTTCCCCAAAGCAAAGTGGAGGATGACAAGGATTACAGCATTTCAGGATTGGACTGGCAACAATCATCAACTTCCAGTGCTTCAAATTAAATTCAGTGTGGGCAAAGAATTAAGTTCCTCATTCATATCGATTAAAATTTATCTAGATTTTGCTTTTAAGTTTAAAAGCTAATTGAAAGTCATCTTGGAAGGAAGATGGAAGTTGAAAATCAGGAGAGCAAAGTATGTGTATGGTGCTGGTGGCTGATCCCCCCATCACAGACCTGGGAGCTCCCACCAGCCAGGGTGGTGGATGACACTTGCACCTCTGCAGCCCAGAGGTGTGCCTTTCCTGCAGGCAAAATAAAGCCTCCAGCCTGCTTCACTTACTGGAACAACCACTCTGCCACCTCCCATGTGCAAGTCCCTTGTCCTGACTTGTAATGCTCCATGATCTGTTATTCTTCTCAGCAACTTATACATGTACATGCCCAGGCACTTACAGCTCAGCCACTGAGTCATTCCACAGCTCTCAGCAGCAATGGCTGAGGGCATCTTGTCCCTGTTTCCTTTGTTTATTCTCTCCATTATACAAAGCCATAGGCAATCCCTAAAGGGGTGGACAACATCAAACCAAAGCAAACTTGCACCCAGGGGCTGCTCCTGAGGGCCAAGACTCCAGCTCCCTCCCTGAGCACATGTACTCAGAAATTCCCTGGCATCAACACCACAGTCTGGGATAGAACGTGACTCTGGATGAGCTGAGGGAACAACTGAGTGTCAGGGACCCTCTGTGTCCTCAGCAGCTGCTTTGGGCTCAGCCTCACAGGCCTCAGGAAGGGCTGCTGGGTATCAAGCTCTTGCTTTCCCAAAGGGAGCCAGTTCATCCTTCAACAAGCACTCTCTCCCATAGGAGCTGGAGCCCATTATTCCCTCAGTCCCCAGAATAGCAATACTCCCACATCAGGAAATTATGGATTTTCTTGAGCATTACCATGACCTTTTTAATTTCCATTCTGCCTTTAGCTGTCTCCTCCCCTACACTCCTTCTCTAAACAAATCTCAAAGCTGTACAAAGTGTTTCCTGTAAATAATACTCATCTGGCAAGGACAAAGGAAAGAAAAAGAAAAAAAAACAAAACCTTTTGCTGCTAGTTCCAGCTTGCAATCATCCTAACTTCCATCTGTCTGACCTGGGAGTATCAAAGGCAGCACAGGGTTTGAGGTAAATGCAGGGGCCAGTTTCGTGCTCTGGGTGTCACAATTGAACATAACTGAAATTAGAGGTTCAGGTCATGTAAGCAACAATTTATACTGTGCTTCAGAGTGCTGCAGTGCAATAATCAATGCCGAAGCTTGGGCAAGAACTTCCCAACAAGCCCCTTCCTGCCCAGCAGAGTCAGCTGTTCTCACAAATGTCACAGCCCTGGACAAAATTTTTCCTTTCCCAACCTCTGGTGCCATTCCACACAGATGCCAACCTCTGCTCTGGGGATGTCTGAATCCCTCTGAGCCCTGTGAGAAGCTCACCTGAGCTATGAGTGACAGCAGAGAGCAGCTTCTCAGGCTGTGAAGCTCCCCTCCAACATAAACCCTTTAAAGGGTGCCTTCAGCTGTCCTTGTCACCAGTAAGTCTTTGCAGGTCAGTGTGGGAACAGGCTGACTCACCAGTGACAGGGCTGCCTCTCCCACCACACCACTGCTTGTGGCCTGTCATTTCCATAGGGAGCAAGGGCTGCACAAGCACAGCTGCCTTTTCTGAGGACACCAGGACCAGGCAGGAAGGGGAATTCCCTCGTGTGATGTTAAACACTTTGGCACAGCCAGCTGGCATCACCCAGAAGGACAAGTGTCTCACACCCTCTCCTGCACAGAACCTCTATTTGCCTTCTGCAAGCTTCCTGACAGGTTGAAACTTCACAAATTGCTGCAATACAAAGTGCTCTCCTCTTCCACAGTCTTTTCCCTGGATTTAGACTGCACCTTATGCTGCAAACCCCAAGACACCTCTTGTCTAAGAGTTAGAGGTTGGCCTTGCATCGAGTTCCCCTCCTTGCTGCTTTGGGGAGGGATGTCTGCAGCGGGCAGGCAGGGAGTTATTCCTTGCAGCATCTCCCCATTCCACATGCCACCACAGCTCCTTACTCACCCGGGGTGGGCACCAAAGGACAACTGATGTTTTGGAAGCAGTGGGAAGCAGATCATCATCCCATTGCAGCCCCGCAGGGCCTTTCATTATGTTCTACATATGTCTGCATATTGTGGTTTATTATTTGTTTTTCTGCACAGGCTGGATTTCCTTCCTGCTCCAAACTATATTCTAACAGATGTTGGGATGTTTTTCTACCTGGGGCAAAGCTCTACCATTGCCCACACAAACCACCAAGCCTGGCAATAGCAGAACACCCAACCAAACCCAACACGCTGATCCGGCCACCCCAGCACAGCACAGTGCTGCTACAGGAGGTTTTTTTCATAACAAGGTTCCATCAATCATCACAAGCCATCAGCAACATGTGATGGCAGATTGCATTTACATTTATGGCAATATATTCTGTCAGCAAGCGAGTAAAATGGAACAGTTGTGCCTTTTGATTGGATTTCTCATAGTCCCACCTCAGTTTTTGCAGCAAGGAAGCATTGAGGTAAGTTTGCCAGGACTGATGCCAACTGCCATCAACAACTCTTGATATCTGCTAAGACATAGAAACAGACTGTGAGGCCCTGAAGGCAGCTGAGAACAGTCTGTCTGAGGATCAGGGTGCTTTCATCCAACAGAGACTCCAACAACCTATAGCACTCCAGCAAATTACAGGCTTAATACCACAAGAAAGGACAGGCACACTAGAAATCTGATTTTCTAAAGAATGCAACTTTTTCATTTTAAAGCAATCAGAAAAACTGTAGAGTTGTTAAAGGTTTTTAGTTGCTAACTACACATTGCAGACCTGGGCAATGGCAATGGTGTGGGTTTGGCAGCACAGTCTGCAACACTGCCATGCCCCTGTGGACTTTGCCTCTGTCACCCATCACACATCAGTCATCAAGAAATTCAGAGAGAGGGGAGGGAAGGACATACCTGCTTTTACCTGCATCCCCACAGCACTCTGGACAAAGATACCCACTCTTTCTGGGCATCTCTGAATGTTGCTGTAGATCAAACAAGAATCCTGGGGCAGCAGCCAGGGGGAATGTCAAAGGCCATGTTCAACCATGTGTGCAGCAATGGGGAAGTGACTCAGGCAGGGACAGAGCAGGAACAGCACGTTGTGATAGATCAAGTGGTGAAAATAAATAAATAAATGAAGGGGTTTGGGGAAGAAAACCCACCAGACAGAACATGTGAATGTGAGGAGGCACCATGGCTGTTCTTCACTGGTTTGAAAATGTGAGAGACAGGTACGGGCGAGTTGAAGATGTAGTTGTCCAAATAGTGAGCAAGTGTTTGCCATGTAGGAATAGCATTTTATTTGTTCTTTTCTACAGGGGCTGAAAGCAAGGATGAGAGGCCATGAACATTTTGTACCAACCAGCTTTCACATGGATCTGAATGATGCAGATCATTCCTGGCAGCTGACCCAGTCAACCTGTAGAGCTGAAAATAATGCAAAGCCCTTTGTCTGTGCACCAGCCTCCTGCTGTTCTCAGATTATCAAGAAACAAGTTTATTTTGTAGTTCTTGTTATTTTCCTTCCTGCTCTTTCAGTAACACAAGGTGACACAACACCAACACAAACCCTTCATGAAAACATTCCACAGCCTCAGGCAAGGGACTGGTGTCCCTGGGGCAGCTCACTCCACCCTGGCACTGCCAGCACCACCATCCCTCCTCTTCCCTCTATTCCTGGGCTCCAAAACTCTCAGGCACAGGCAGGGTTGTGTCACAGAGATAAAAGGTGGAAATGGGGCCATGGGACAGGTCAGTCTCCTGAGCCAGTAGAGGCATTGCTTGCACTGAATTCAGGATTTGAGAAACAGGTTTGAACAGTTACAGACTGAGGAGCCAGATTCTTGGGGTTGACTGCAAATTCTCACTCTACAATCTTTTTTTGTGTGCGTGAGATATGTTGTTGGCCCAGCAATGCAGGTTTTTGGAAGCAAGAGCTAACAGAGTTTGAGTTGAAAAACAATGGCTTTTTTTATTTTTTTTATATTTCAAAACAAGCTATTTCGAATTTCTGTTCCAAATGACAATCTAAAATTAAATTAATGTTTTTGTTGGACACAAGCAATATTTTTTCCTTGATATTGTAGTTTGGCCAGTGAACTACAGAAAAAAAAATCAGTATGAACAACTCTGTTCATTTTTCCACAGTTCAGACACAGAGGGTGCCAGTTCAATGATGGGAGATGGGGGTTCAGTTCAGGAGAGAACAATGGGCTCTGTAGACACAGGGTCATCTCCACCCCACCCAGCAGCTTTTATGGCAGGGAGGTCACAAGTCATTGAGGGAATCACACCAGGCCTCTCTCAGCAGTATCAGCCTTAAAAAGATCCAGCCTCAGTTCTTCCAACCCATCTCAGAAGACTGGTTGCAGCCAGAGGTGGATCGAGGCCCCTCCAACAGACAGCACTCATCCAGTTTTGTCCTGTCACAGCCCTTGAGGCTCATTTAGGGGTGGCCAAGTCCATCCACTGCTGCTTCCCTGAGCTTTGATGAACGTCACTCACTGCCAGATGAGGGATCCCTGCAGCACCTGTGCAGACCAGGTTACTCAGAGCCCC
>VYZS01042069.1:0-10494 GCA_013400695.1 Neodrepanis coruscans | reverse complement strand
TTTTTTTTTTTTTTTTGCTGTTCGATACTCAACCTGAAATATACCATGGTTGCCAAGCTAAGTTAATAATTTGCCAGGTAGATCTCAATCCAGTCTCTAGATAGCAGCTATTTAAGCACAGAAAGGAAATTTCTCACAGGAGTGATATTTTCTGAAAATTTCCTGTTATGGCTCTGCTGGATTCTGTGCTCAGAATATTCTCTAACTTAATGGGGTGCAGTTTAAAGTCACACCTGATTCACAACTATGCTGATTTTCTGCATTAGGGCCCCCAATGTAGGTACCAACAATGCAGATACATCTTTGCAGTGGTGAAATTGCATTGAAAGGGGAGGAAATACAGAAAGTGAAGATGGTTGGGGTCTTCTGCTGCTATTTTTGTACAGTGCCCAAGCATTCATAGCAGCGTTAGTCAAACATCTTGACATTCTTTTTATTGATATCAGTATCTCTAAATCACTTTAACGTTTCACCTAGGATTTTCAAAAAAGCTTGAAACACCTATATAAGCTTAATTCAGTTTGCTGCTGTATCAGACACTCTCAAGAATTTCACTGTGACTGCTTAAAAACTCCAAGGTGGAAAGTTCCTTTTTTTTCAGAGAGTTTATTAGGATTTTGTAAGTAAAATTGATAATATAG
Organism: Neodrepanis coruscans; assembly: GCA_013400695.1. Lineage (NCBI taxonomy): Eukaryota > Metazoa > Chordata > Aves > Passeriformes > Philepittidae > Neodrepanis > Neodrepanis coruscans. The sequence goes on along the minus strand of VYZS01042069.1, from coordinate 9,853 downwards.
AGTTCACGTCCCTCACATTGTCATTTATAAACTTACTACTTGTGTTCAGCCAGTAAGAGTATAGGTGTTAGAATGAATAGGAAGTTTGAAGAGGAAGTGTGAAAAATAGACTGAAGACAGCGTAATGCTGATTGTAATCATTATGCTTCTTTACAGCGAAGATGAAGAGCTCTCTGCTTGCAGCTGTCTTTTTACTTGCAACAGGTGAGTTTTCATAGACCGCACAACTTTGCTGCTTATAAACAGCAAAAATTCTTAACGCTACTCAAAGCGGGGGCTGTTCATGCAAAATCATGACCAAACTAAGTCCTGCAGGCAAGAGAAACCAACACTAGCGACATTTCTCCTATCTCTTTCATAGTTGTCCTGACAAATAATTCCTCTTTGCTCCCCAGATTCCTGCGGCTGCATTAACTGGGAGTCTCCATCTTGCCAGCAGCTCCCAGGTGGGTAAAGGCCGCTCCCGCAGCCCCCGCGAGCTGGCGGTAGCGGGGTCGTGTGGGATGGCAGTGGCAGTGGCGGGGCGGGGGGGGGTGAGTGGCAGCGGCGGTGGCGGTGGCAGTAGCACTGGGAGTGGCAGTGGCAGGGGCAGGGGCAGGTGCGGGTGGGGTGGCAGTGGCATTGGTAGCAGCGGGCGGGGTGGCGGGGGCAGTGGCAGTGACAGGAGCAGGGACAGGAGCAGAGACAGGGGCAGGGCCGGTGGCGGGGGCAGCCACCGCGCCCTCCCCGGGTGGCCCCTCGGGATTTTGTCCCGAAAGAAGCGCCTGCATTTTCTGAAGGGAAAATCCACCCAAAGAAGTACAGACAGGTGTGTGTGGCGACGCAGTGACCCACACGTTGCGAGTGAATCCCAATTACGGCTTCAAAAGACCACAGAACAAGTAATGTTTATGGGGGACAGATATTTATGTTTTCCATTTAACTGATAAAGTACTGATAATGGTGACAAGGACCAGACCGATGTGTTTCAGCAGAGATTTTTGCAAAGCAGTGGATGGTCATTATATGTCCTTTGTGCAGGATTATAGAAGCCAGAAACATCCTACTTGCTGACAGCCACAGCAGAGGTGACAGGTTTTTGAGTACATGGTGACATCGGGCAAAGTATCTTCAGGAGGACAGTGTTTTTTCTGAAGGATAATTTTCAAGTCCTTACAGTTAGTGAGCCAGATTAAAATCCAGTAAAGCATTACTGAGAACAACAGATACACAGGAAGAAATACAGATTGTTCTGTTTCTCTAGAGTGAAAAAGAAAATAAGGGTGTTGGGGTTTGGGGGTTTTGTTTTGTTTTTTAAATGGAGAAACTGATTTGTGTTTTCTTTAGAACAAATAATTTTTTTTTCCTTTGCATAGCTCTTGAAGCACAGTCATGATACAGGACTAGTACTATGCTAGGGCTAGGAAGAATTAATAATATACACATTAAGATGAAGCACTGCAGTAAAACTTAACGTACATCTGACCACTAATACATACAAACAGGACAAGAGAAAATTGTGTAAGATTCCTTATGCTCATCTGTAGAAACTAACTTAGAACTTCAATATATTGGAAGTGGGTGATGCATTAGGGTGTTAGTTGAGCTAATACACTATTTCCACACATAAAATCTACTATTTTTCCTTTGTCCACTCTAATACCATAATCTCATAGAGAAAGACAGAGGCGTTTTGTAAAACTTAGAGCACAAGGAGCAGTACAATCCCTTGTTCCTCTATAAGCAGAGACAGGTCTGCAACATTGTGGTCTCCACTTGGATCTGTGTTAATAGAACTGTTGTTTAGAATAGTTTCAGGAGCAGAGTATTATCAACATACTGGCATAAAGTGCTACAGCAGTTCCAAAAAGGTCTTGTTTTGAGGTGTTTCTTCAAACCAACAACAAAGAAACACCAGTAAGTGAAAGGTTTAATTCAGAGTAAAACCGAAGAACGTGAGAGCTATTCATATTTTCCCCAGTTGTGAAAGCACCATGCCCATGGGTGAGGAGGCCAGGTGTGATTTGATGGCCAGACTAGAAATGTAAAGAATTCAATAATTTTACATACTACTGTGGAAACGAGGAAAACATGATTTCCACCTTCCTGAAAAGAAACCTTACACACCTGAACAGTCTAACTTTATTAGAAAAGCTGTATTCTTTTAGTATGAGGTAAGAAGTGTCATCGGGTGAGGATATTAAAGACAGAGCTATACTCATCTGACACACTTTTTGGTCCAAAAGAACTTTTAACTTAATATACATCTGTCATCTCAGTGATGACAGGGATACCAAGCATGCTTTGTAACTCAGGTTGTGGGAATAAATCGCTCTGAGTAAGGAGAAGAGGACTGAACTTTTATCTCACAAGTTAGGTTATGGGATACCATAACCATGCTGTAATACCTGCTCCAGACATATGCATATTTACTTACCAAATAGCAAACCATTTCTTATTCATGATTGATAGGCCTATTGGCAACTTTCTAAACCTAATAGGTATAAAAAGTGTGTGACTCTACTCATTAGGAAAAATTGATTTTTATCGCCTTAAGCACGTCGTACGTGTTCAGATCCTTATCTACTTTTCTGAACAATAACCATAAAAAATTCTGAGTCTTTTTTCAAAGTGTGGGTGGTACTTTGAGACATCATGGCTGATTCTTCTGAACTAATAGATCAGACAGTAAGATACAAAGCAAAGGGAGAACAGTCATATTTTATCATTACCATCTCTGATAAGAGGTTTTTGAAAAACTGAGATAAATTTAACCGTTAGAGACCAAAAATTATTTCATTTAATAATGTCATCAGTATTTAATTCCACTTCAACCGAAAAAAATACATGTTGAGTTGCAAAAAAAGTCCCATATTTCTCTTTCCAAAAATGAATCACAGGTAATTCTGCCCATGAAGTTATGCTCCTCCTGTTTTATAATGTGATCTTTATAAGGTTGGCAGTATAAGAGTATTGCTGTTTTTTCCCAGCAATAATGCATCGTTTTGGACTCCAGACAGACAAGACTGATGGTTTTGAAGCAATTCTGGGGTCTAGGCAACCAATTCTAGCTTGGTTTGTATTTGGTTTCATTTCCCACAGTTCTTTGGCACCCATTAATGGTAAACAGTTACCTGTGATGGCTCTTTTCCAGCGCACATGTTTTCATCTTCCAGATTGGGACAATGAATTGGTGTGCTACAAAGAATTAAGTGAAGATCTAACCTGTACCTGGCTGCCAGTACCTAGTGCTCCAAATACAGTTAATTATACCATATACTTAAAATGGTAAGTCTGAAAAGTAAATAAAACATATTATTGCTGTTAGATATAATTTCCACCTACCAGAGTTTTGCTCCAATATATTTCATCACATTGTAGGTTGTTGCACACTACTGGTCAGTGTTTTTCTTCATATCTCATCAGTATCTATTGATTTGATAAGAGCTTGGTAAGAGTGTGGTGTGTTGACCCTGGTGCCCATAAAAGCTACTCTATTCATCTCCATCTCAGCTGGACAGGACAGAGAAAATAGGACAAAAGGCTCATGGGACAAGCAGCAGTTACCTTCATGGGCAAAGTAGATTTGACCTGGGAAAATGAATTTAATCTATTAACAATCAAATCAGAGTAATGAGAAATGTAGCTAAAGCTTAAAACACGTTTGCCACCATGCTTTCCTTCTTACTGGGCTCAGCTTTTCTCGTAAATTCTCTACCTCGTCCACCCCAGCAGTGTGGGAGGATGGGGAATGAGTACTGCGATCAGTTCATCACATATTGTGCCTGCCACTTTTTTCTCCTCTCATTCTTCCCCTGGTCCAGCATGGGCATCCTCCCACAAGGAAGATGTGAACTCCTGTGCACTCCTACAGCATGAGTTCTTTCCATGGGATTGCAGTTCTTCAAGACCTGCTCCAGTGTGGGTCCATTCCACAGGATGCAGACCTTCAGGAACAGGCTGCTCCAGTGCAGGTTCCCGATGGAGTCACAAGTCCTGACAGGAAACCTGCTTCAGGGTGGGCTTTGCTCTCCGCAAGGCCATGGGTCCTAGCAGAAGTCTGCTCCAGCACAGCCTCCACTGAGCACATCCTCTTGCTGCTGTGTGGGGTCCTCTATGCATTTTAGGTGGATCTCTGCTCCACCATGGTCATCCATGAGCTCCAGGGGCACAGCTGCCTCACCATGGTCTTCACTATGGGTTGCAGTGGATTTGCTGCTCTGTTGCATGGAGCACCTTTTCTCTTCCTTCCTCACCAGCCTAGGTTTCTGCAAAGCTGCTGTTCTCACATATCCTCATTCCTCTCTCCCAGCTGCTGTTGTGCAGCAGCTTTTCCCACTTCTAAAACACATTATGCCAGAGGTGCTACCACTGGTTGGCCAGCAGCAGGTCTGTCCTGCAGCCACCTGGTATTGCCTCCATGGGACATGGGGAAAGCTTATTGCTGCTTCTCACACAAGCCACCCCTGCAGCCCCCTGCCACCAAAACCTGACCATGCAAACCCAATATGAAGAGTTATTATTTATCTTACCATGCCTCCAACACACTGTTTGAAACATTATTGCCAAAGATCAGCTTGCTCAATTACATTTATTTGCAACTATTGACTTGCATTGAATACTCAACACTGACACATTCAAAGTAAAAGAAAAAAAAACAACAAAAAAAACCCCAAAACCAAGAAAAAGCCCGACCTAAATATAAACAGATGCTAAGCCTTTGTTTTATGGTTTTGTTACAGCATGTATCCAAGCATATGTCAGATGTGATATATTTTCTGGCAATTCTGAATTATTGAGTACTGGTTTAATAGATAGAATATAGTTGTAGGGTTAATCTTGGACTAGTTACTTTAAAATACAGGTATCTTCAATTGCAGCTGCATTACAAAAGTAAATTTCCTCATTTTATATCTACATATTTGGGATCTCCCATGAGATTAGGAGTATATTTAGAAATAGAGAAGTGAGATCAGAAGACATGATCTTTGCCATGAGACTGTACCATAGGGTAGAACACTGTATGCTGTTGGCAAATTCTGATATCCATTGCTGATTATTTTGGCACATAACCCACCCCTCATCATTAAAAATGAGCTGTGGTTAGGAGTATCTCCTAAATCTAAGAAAATGTCACTATACTGGGAAATTCCCCAGGGTGACCTTCTGCATGTTGCAGAGTAGCAAAGCAACCACCTAAAAGGCTGAATTTACTCCTCCCATCACCTTTAATATTTTCCCACTGGAATAGCCACAGGTGCTGACTTGCAATGAGCACCAAGTCCCACTGCATTTGCTGTCTTGCCTCTTGGGACTTCAAGGACCCCAAATTTCTTGAAAGGGCAGAAGCAGCTGTGAAACAGCTCTGTTTCTGTACAGATCTTATCTGCTGAAGTTTTTGTAAGCTAGTCACTCTCAAAATTCTCAGCCCAAAACAGACTATGTTGTTCTAGGCTGGTTGGTGGAGGGAAAGGGAGGCAGAGATATTGATTTTTCCAGGTTAGAGTCAGGGCATGAACCTCAGTCTCCTGGACTTCAACCTAGTGGTCTTCCTTTCTCCTTTTCTATTGCGTTAAAGGGAAAACAATACAAAACAAGACAAAAAAACCTAAATCCAACAAAACAAACCAAAAAAATATCTGAAAGGGCTTTTTGCTTGCCTAGAAGGGACATGATCCCTTTTTGCATATAATGTTATGTTTGACACACTAATTGTCTCCCATCCTTGCTCCTTATGATTTAGTTGTCAAGAAGAAAAAGATTAAAGAAAAACACTGCCACAGAAAAATTCCGACCAAGAATTCAAAATCATGCTTTGAAATATTAATAGCTGATTCACAGTTGGTCTGAAGCAGAAGACAGGGAACACTTCAAGTACTTTGGTTCAGATGTTAAATATTGCATCATGATCAGCACATTTAATACTTGAAATCTGTAGCTAGTCAATTAGTATGCTAGCCCATTTCTTTAAGAGCATAAAATTGGCACAGCTTTAACCTTGGAAAAAATCTGTCCTGTGTGCAGCAGAGAGTGAATGAAAGAAAGAGAGAGACAGGGCAAAAAAATAGGCAGCACAGTTGTATGTAAGGTGCTAGACCCCTTAGACTTCCAGTGATGTGTGCATTAAGTAGAACAGAAGATGTCTACAGGGCTGAGGACTCAGCTCTGTCAAACTGAGGCTTTGCAGGAACAAAAGTGGAAAGACAGGCATATGGTTCATAAGAGGATTTTCTTATCATTGTGGTTATTTAGAATCATATAACCGGGAAATTTTGCTGTTCAAAAGGAATTTGGATGCCCCTATGACAGGTACAAAGGCTTTATAAAGTAATTTCCAACATAGTTTCATACCTTTGAAATGATCTATATATCCCATTGTAGGTACAAATCTTTTAAGTAAAGATCTTGTCTTGTGTCATGCTATACCTTACAAAACACAGTAAGACACACAACAAGGATTTGCATATTTAAATTTGCTGGAGTTACTGAGGTGTTGGAATTACACTTGCTGCTTCAAGCTGCTTATGTTTCATCTTCAGGATTTCAAGATGTGGAATTATGTGCATAGGTATCTGGAAAACTATCAATTGCTATAATGTTGCTTTCTGAGGCAGAGCAGGAAAGAATAATTATAATCCAATAAAATGTTTTTTCATTCTGCTTGCTTTTCTCTGAAGGAACAAAATACGAAAACTTTTTCAACAAAACACATCATCACCTTCCATCACAATTGAACGAAGGAATCTCTACATTGGGAGATTTGCATACATTTGGGTAGCAGTGAATTATGCCCATGGCAGCTGTGCAAAAGGAAAGAACATCTCGGTCTTACCAAGCAAAGCAGGTACAGCACCTTCATAGGTTGTGTTACTGCAGGGCTCAGCTGAAGCAGTAGTTACATTTTCTTAAAGATTATTTCCAAAATATCAGCTCTCAATATACACTGGTTATTTTTACTGATTAAGAGAGCTAAGCTGCAGTTTGGCTTCCTTGAATGAAGTTAATAACAGAAGACTATCAGCTTTTACATGAGCAGGGTTTTACTCCAAATAATTTGTTGGAATATAAAATAGTCGTATCAAGAAAAATATATAGTGATATTTGTGTACAGTACTGAACCAGATGCCTTTGATGGTTTTCTGAAATTCTTTATTGGTTTACAAAAAACTAGATAGAGTCAGTATTGTGCACTTAAGGAACCCTTGATACAGGGCATTCGTGTTTTGAGAAAACTAAGTTTAACTCTCTTTGAAGGTCACTTACCCATTACACAGTGCTGCAGGGAAGATATAAAAAAAGAAGCCATGTTAACTACATCCTTTATATGTTTATTTAAAGATTCTCTGCAGTATCTGGTGACTAAGATAATGTTAAAAGCTTTCCAAAACTTCACCTTCCCTGGCTAATCATGGTCCAAGAAAAAAAATGATGCTTCTTACTTCTGGGGATTACTACCAGTACAACCCAAATTATCACTATGACCTCTGCTGCAGACTTTTGTGTTTAAACATTGTGTTTATTGGAGAGAAAGACAAAAACATATCTGCATTCACAGTTACAAAGCTAAACATAGTTGCTGAAATTGAAAGATGTTCTGGATTTTTTTATACAATTCACTATTACAGGTACTCTTGACATTTTGATTTTGCCTTTTAGCCTCATTCAGAATAGTACCTGCTTAGACAAGGGGTCTTCCTAAAATTAATAGAAGCATTCACAAAAGAAAGGCAAGAAGAACAACCCTATTTTGTCAATACCATCAAGATTCTGTACTCATTTCCAGTCTTTTTGAAGTTTTGCAGAATTCAGTATTCAGTATCAAGTCTTTATTTTTTATAAACGACACCTGACAGACATAATTACCAAAGCTTTCCCACTTCTCTTGCATTTATAACGGCTGCATATTCCCCATTCTAGGGAAGTGCTTGACACCATCAATCGTAAGTGCTCATCAGATCACAAACCAACTGGTGATAAAATGGGACCTACCTACAACTCCTACTCCATATGAGCTGAGATACAGAGAGACACTCTCAGAATCCATTCAGTGGATGCTGGTAAGTACTTCCAGATGATAATCAGTGAGAACATGAAGTGGCTTACTATCAGCAAAACAGCAAATCCAGGACACAATAGGACATCAGTAGTATGCTACTGAAGAGTGCACACAACATGGACAGCAAGGAATCATGGCAAGCAGTCAACTTGTAGGCAAATTCCACAAAAGTATCTTAGTCTGGTTCTAACAAATCCTAAACAATTTAGGAAAGAAAGATTAATAATTTTAAAATGAATAAAATAGGACAGCATGTCAACTGGTTCATTAATACATCAGTGAGACACTACAACTACCATTACCATAAAAGCTGGATATCAGAATCACAGAATCACAGAATTAACAGTGTTGAAAAAGACTGTAGAGATCATCAAGTCCAACCTGTTACCTGTTACATAACCTGNATCTCTCCTATCTATCAAGGTCCTTCTGAAGGGCCCTTCTACTTTCTAATAGATCAACACTTGCTCCTAGCTTGGTATCATTCGCAAACTTGCTAATGGTGGACTCAATTCCCTCATCCATATCATCAATAAAGATATGAAATAGGACTGGGCCCAACACTGATCCCTGGGGAACACCACTAATGAGTGGCCACCAACTGGATGTGACACCACTCTCTGGGCTCTGCCATCCAACCAGTTCCTAACTCAGCATAGAAATGCCATGCAAACTCAGAACTGGTTTATACTTTAGGTAATGGACAATATTAACCTTTTTGCTAATGTCATTAAATTTTCAAACTGATTAGAGATCAGGTTGCTGTGATTTTTAAGGGAGCAGGGACATCTTTCACTGCACCAGATTACTCAGAGGCCCATCTGGCCTGGCCTTGAACCCTACCAGAGGTGTGGCATCCACAACTTCTCTGAGCAACCTGTTCCGATGCCTCACAACCCTCATAGTAACAATTTTTTTTCTTAATATCTAATCTAAACCTACTGTTTTTAAATTTGAACCCATTCCTCCTTGCCCTGTCACTAAATGTTCTTGTAAATAGTCTTTCCCTATCTTTCTTCTAAGTTCCCTTGAGATACTGGAAGGCTGCAATTAAGTCACTGCGAAGCATTCTCTTTTCCAGGCTGAACAACCCCAGTTCTCTCAGACTTTCCTCACAGGAGAGGTGCTCCATTCCTCTAATCAATTTGGTAGCCTCCTCTAGACTTGTTGCAACAGCTCAATGTCCCTCCTGTACTGGAGACTCCAGAACTGGATGCAATGCTGCTCCAGGTGGGGTCTCACCAGAGCAGAATAGAAAGGCAGAATCACCTCCCTCGACCTGCTGACCACACTGCTTTGATGCAGCCTAGGATACAACTGGCTTTCTGGATTGTGAGTGCACATTGCTGGGTCATGTCTGGCCTCTTCTCCACGTTGACCCCCAAATCCTTCTCGCCAGGGCTGCCCTCTATTTTTCAATCCCACAGCCTATATTGATACCAGACACTGTCCTAACCCAGGTCCAGCACCTTGTACTTGGTCTTGTTAAACTGCGTGAGATCCCCATGTGCCCCCTTCTCAAACCTGTCTAGGTTTCTCTGGATGGCATCGCATCCTTCACATGTGTCACCTGTACCACTCAGCTTGGTGTCAACTGCAAAGTTGCTGAGAGAGCACTCAATCCCTTTGTATATGTAATTAATGAAGGTGNAATGAAGCTATTAAATAACACTGGTCCCAGTACAGGCCCTTGAGGGACACCACCCATGCCCACTGGGATTCTGAGGCATTGGCCTCTACCCTCTGGATGTGACCATTCAACCAATTACTAATCCAACTATCTGTACACCCATTGAATCCATCACTCTCTAATTTGGA
>VYZS01042066.1:1784-13392 GCA_013400695.1 Neodrepanis coruscans | reverse complement strand
CACCACTAGCCAAGGCTGAGCCAATCAGGAGTGATAGCAACACCTCAGTAATAACATATTTGAGAAGGAAGAAAAAAGTTGATGCACAGATGAAAATGCAGCCGGAGAAGAGCAGAATGAGAACATGTGAACAACTATGGGCACACCAAGGCCAGTAGAGAAGAGGGAGGAGGTGCTCCAGACATCAGAGACTGAGATTCCCCTACAACCCATGTTGCAGGCCATGGTGGAGCAGGATGTCTCCCTGCAGTCCATGGAGGATGATGGAAGTATAGAGATTCACCTGCAGCCCTTACAGGAAACCTATGCCAGAGCAGATGGATGCCTCCCTTGGGAGGCCCATGTTGTAGCAGGCTCCCTGGAAGGACTTGCTGATCCATGGAAAAGCAACCCACATTGTAGTATTTTGTGATGAACTGTTGCCCATGGGATGGACTTATGCTGGAGAAGTGCATGAAGGTCTGTCTCCCGTGGGAGGGACCTCGCAGGAAGCAGGATGAAGGACTCCTTTCTCTGAGCACTGGCAGAAACAACTGACTGTAATTTCCATACCCCATCTTCCTGCATCAATGGAAGAGGAGAAAGTAGAACTTGGGAAGGAAGGAGAGTTGGGAGGAAGGTGTTTTTAAAACCTATTTGACTTCTTATTATCCTGCTCTGATTCTGTTAGTAATAAATTTGATTATTATCTCCACTTCAAGTCTGTCTTGCCCATGACAGTAATCGGTGAGTGATCTCCCTTGGTCCTTATCTAACTCATGAACCCTATGTTATATTTTCTCTACTCTGGCCAGTTGCAGTGGGGAGTGATAGAGTAACTTTAGTGGGTACTTGGAATCCAGCCAGGGTCAATCTACCACAATCTACCCAAGTAATCAAATAAAACTCCAAAGAATTTGGTTCTGGTAGCTGTCATCTGTAGAAGATAGAAGTTGTTCTGGGATTTCTACAACAATAAATGTTCCTTCATAATTAGGGTCACAAAGACAAGCAGAATCATCAGTGTTATAGTTCTTTGTGTGAAAAATCAAGAGGTGCATGTAGATTCTGAAGGGATACAGTCAGTCTGCAGATGACTATAGGCAACAATTTTCAAAGGCTCAAAATAAAATTACTTTTGAAAATCACTAGGAAACCATAGCCCTACACTAGACCTTTGAGAAGATTCTTTTGCTTTGATGAATGTGCAATTGTTCATGTAAAACCTTAAAATAAATCCCTAGAAACATTAGTTCGCAGGAGTATCCTAAGACAGCCTGCAGAGGGTTATAGGTAGGTAAAATTCTTGCTCTGCTCCAAGCAAAACTATTAGAACTAAGCTAATGTTTTTCTCATTGTTACTGTGCTATACTGGTTTTTCAAGGAGTTATCACTCTCATATCCAAGACAGAGTTGGTAAGAAGATGGAGATTTCACAATGAGCTAGCATTGTGCTTATGCCTGTGCTTTGGTGAATGTTCTGTCAAACTCCCCTGTTAATGGGGACTGCTCTATGGGGCAGATTAAGAGATCTTTGTTGTCTTGTTACACAACTGAGGTGCTGTGACAAAAACATTTAGTGTTCATCTACGAAAGTTAAAAACTCTGTCATGTTATAATACTTCGTATTGTATTGGAAGGAAAAGAAATGGAATTACACAGAAACCAAGAAATGTACCATTTAGTCTTCCTGTGCATTTATATACACAGTATAAACCAGTTTTATTTACACATACCCTGAAGAGTTTTAGCTCTTAAATATAAATCCTTCTAAGAGAATTAGGAAATTCTAATAGACATGATGTTCAGATATAATTTTAAAAAATGACAATGCAGTAGCTGTTTGAGCTTATTTGTGTAAAATGTTATGACATTGAAACCATCTGTTTAGCAGTAAATCATAGGAGAAATACATCTGCATGACTTTAAATCTACAGAATGGGGCTTCAAGAATTCAGGATCCATCAATCAGTAGCTTGCATTGCTACCTAAAGTGTCTTTAACATACAAAAATTTCTTAGATATTTTTTTTGGGCACTAAGCCAGTATTCAACACAATGCATCATCTGCAAATATGCAAATTACTTGGCTTCCAACATGTCTCCTATAAAAGGTTCATTCTAATTAAATTTAAAGGCAGACTGGGTTTTTTTTAATTAGAATGAATTATAAAAATGTTGCTGTTTATGGTAGAGTTCTTTATGCTTTACAGTGTAAAAATGAATTGTATTTTCTAAAATTACTTCAAACACTCTAGCACATTTTATTTATGCCTCTGCTCTGTATTAAAACCATAAATGGTTGGTACTGTCATCAGAATAAGAAAGCTATAAAACTAGTTAAATTAGAATATAGTAGAGTGTGAGAGTGTGTGTGTGTATATTCATGTGAGTGCTTGAGAGAGAGAGAGAGAGACATACCAGGCAAAAGATAGTAGCTGTATGTTAAAATTATTTTCTTACATGAATGAACTATGCCACACTACCTTTATTAAAATGTAGAACATTAAATATAAGAACAATCTCTGATAATTAAAATAAAGGAAAAAAATTCCCAACCTACCAAACAAGGACACTTCTTGTGCCTATGTGAACTATGGAGTGAATTCCGATCTCTCTTATGCTGGTCAAATTCTATCAAAACAAGGCAGTTATTTGTTGTTTGAACCTGAGTAATGAAAGGCAAACATTTAATAGGGTCTTTCTATCAGTTTATATATACCTAACCATTGAAGTTCACAGTGTTCATCTCTGTTATTTTTTACTATAAATAGGAGGACCCATTTCAAGATGTTGAACACTGCATGGTATTTCAAAGCAGATTATCATAGGATATCATTCTGACAGTGAACAAAGGAGAAAAAAGGGAAAGGGAGTGGCCTTTTTGAAAAACAATACAAAACAACAACCCTTTCCCATACTTTGGCAAAATCTACCAGTGGGAAGGTCTGTCTTCCATGCCACTTGGACTCCATAACAGAGCTAGAAGGAAAATGATTCTGTAGTCACCCCTTTTGTGAATTGCTGGTGAGAAGTCAGAGCACTGCAGTTAGCTACAATGGCTATAACACATTCTTTCAGAGGTATGAAGTAGTTTTGTCATGATAATTACAATCTGGTCCAGGGTGGACCTGTGAAAATATAACAACCTAGTCACTGTTTAGGTAGAAGTGAGTGAGTTTTAATCTTGACTATATTAGGGTAAAAGCTCATGATGTGCTCTATTATTATTCCATTCTGTCATTTATATCCATACCTGCCTTTTCTATTCATATCTGTTACTCTGTACCTCCAAGAGCACACACACTACACTGTTATCACTGCACAACACTGTAGATTTTTTCAATATTTTTTCCTGTAGCTTCTTCGTTTACTCATCTGAGTATGTTGGTTCTTACTATGTTTTCAGCATTGTTTGCATACTTCCCTTTGCACTTCTTGTAGGACTATGAAACAAATTCAGATTCCTAATTTCCATTTTCAAGTTTTTTTCTGGGCTGCTTCATGCATTTTCCCTAAAGATTTTTGGTGGAAATAATGACTGACAGCTTCTCCTTTATGATGCAGCAGACCTCTACCTTCCTGTCCCAGGCTGAGGACAAAAATATGATTTTAAAAATTAGAGATACAGGATGTAAAAAGAAATCAGAATTTTTATTACCAAAATATAATATATATATATATTATAAAAAAAATGTATATATGAGGTAGAAAAAAAAATAAAGAGGAAAAAACAATAAATTAAAAATAATATACCAGGGGAAGCAACAAAAACCAAAACAATCACTCCCCAACCAAGGAAAGAAAACAGGAACACCACCCACACCAAAACAAGCAAAAACCAAAGAATCCTTTTTTGTTGTCCCCAAGTGTCCTGGAGACTAGTGATACTGGTGACGCAGCAGGGGTTGCCAGCATCCCATGGGAGGTGCAGCCTCTCTGTGTTGGTCACTGGAGAGGGAGCAGACGGCGATGCCGCCAAAAGTGGAGGTCCAGGAGCTCACCAAAGAACCACCAGGGTCACGGCGAGAGAGTGGCAGGTCAGAGGCAGATCCGCGGTGACAGGCTGGAGAAGCCAATAGTCACGTGGTCGAAACAAAATGGCAGGTGCGACAGCTCTGAGCAGCGAAAAGGACTGCTGCTTGTACCGGGTCGACGACGAAAAGAGGAAGAGGCTGAAGGTTCCGGCACTTATATAGAGCTCTGGGAACTTCCCATAATTCTCCTGCTTCAGTGCCTATGTATTCTCTCTCAGCCTGCTCCAGGGGAGTGTGGCCACACCTCACCAGACCTTTTATTGGTTACTCCTGCGCCCTGCGCCCATCCCATGTCCCTGTCCTGTCTTACTCCTTCCTGAGAAACCTGTGAACCATCTCCTCTGTCGGCATCTGTGGTAAAAATATGGCACAGAAGGTGGTCCCTGCCACGTGGCTGCCTGGTCCCACCACCACCGCTGCCCTCCATTCCACCCAATGCCACCACCAGGTCTCATCTGCTGCTGCAGGCACCCTGCGGCCGCTTCACCTCACCTCACCTTGCTCTGCCAATGCGGGGCGGGACCTCTCCACCCAGCCACCCAGTCCCACCGTTACCATGACCATCCTGTCATAACTGGCATGGAGCTGCTGTCCACAATGGTGTGGGTGCTGTGGCCAGGCCCGTGCACTGCTCACCAGGACTCAGAACTACTGGTGGTGTCTAGTGGCACCCTGGACCTGCTGGTGGCGAGTGCACCTCAGATCTGTACCAGCCCCCACCACTGCTGTCCCTGGGACCTCTACCACGCCGCCAAACTCCCCCCTCCAGTGGTGCAAGGGGAAGGCTGTGGGACCACCTTCTCCCACAGCCCTGCTCCTGAGTGGCCCCCACCACTGCCTCACCGGCACTGTGGGCAATAGCAGGGTGGCCCAGCTCAGCCCAGCACATGGCCCTGGGCCAGGAACGGGGCAGCACCATCCTCGTGCCCTACTGTAGAACCCTTCTGCATCCCCCAAGCTGGCAGGCAGCCTGCCCCTGCCGCTGCTGCGAAAGCATTCCTCCCCCTCCATCCACTCCCCTGGACCTACACGGAAAATGGTGGACTCCTAGGGACAGTGAGCGGGGTTGGGTCATCCAAGGTTTGGTCCTGGCCCTGGGTTAGCCCTGCTGTGCCAAGAGCTGTAAGTGCACTTCTCTTCCCCAACCCCTTGGACCCCAAGNCAGGGAAGGGAATGGGGAAGGATCTTGGACTGGGAACCAATTGTGGAATATCATGTAACGCGGAACGCCTACCATGGAAGGTGGGTATAAAGTGGGAAGGATCTCGTAATTCGGGGAGGGATTTTTGAATTCTGTAGACTCTCTCCCAGCATGCTGAGTAAACATACCTGGCTCCAAGAACCTTACCGAGTTCTGAGAGTTTTTGCTGAGTCAATTTGATAAAAGGAAAGTTTTTGAAGAAATATGCTAACCCATAACACATCCAACGGGAACATTTTTTTTGTCACAGGGCTCAATATTCCCAGGGGTCAGTCCCAAATATGGAGTTAGTTCTTCCTGAAGGTGTGCTCATATACCTCAAAGATTTCTACCCTCTCGAAGACACTTTTCTCTATCTTGCCCTTTCTCAATAGTAATTTATATATTCACAACTAAAATCCCAGAAAACATGCTATGGTATGCAGGCGTGCAGTTCTCCCTTGGGACAGGAACCAACATATGATAGGTCTGATAAGTGACATTGCTTATCAGAAGAATCTTAGACAGAGCACTGATAAACACTGTATATGAGTCTGTATAGAATTGAGGGAGTAATCTTGAACTTTAACTAATCTCTTTTTTCATCTTCTTACAAATTACTCAGAGTAGACTTCAACTCAGGGAGGAGCTGATGGGCAATGCAGTGCTCCAAGGCAGCCTTAGCTGCAGTGACCACGTGTGGGAGTTTGAGTTCATCAGGGCAGTGAGGAGGGCATGTAGCTCACTGCCCTGGTCTTCAGAAGATCAGACTTTGGCCTCTTCAAGGGCCTACTTGGTAGAGTTCCATGGGATAGAGCTCTGGAAGGCAGAGAGGCCCAACGATGCTGCCCGAATTTCAAGGATCATCTCCTACAGGCTCAGGAGCAATGCTTCTCAATAAGGAAGAAATCAGGCAAAAATTCTAGGAGGCCTCCATGGAAGGATAAAGAGCTGCTTTGCAAACTCTGAGCAGAAAAAGAAACTTTCAGGAAACGGAAATGAGAACAGGTGGACTAGTAGGAAAAAAGGAAAATTATACGGGAAGCTAGGGACCATGTTAGGAAGCCAGGGCTCAGAGAATTGAGTATGGACAGGGATCTTAAGGATAACAAGAAGTGTGTACATACATATGTTGTAAACAGGAGGAAGACTAGGGATAATGTAGGCCATCTCCAGAAGGAAGAGGGAGACCTGGATACCCTGGACAAAGGGAAGTCTGAGGTTCTTAGTGACTTCTAAACCTCAGTCTCCAACAGCAAGTGCTCCAGTCACGTTGCCCAAGTCAAGAAAGGCAAATGCAGGGACTGGGAGAATGAAGACCTTAAGCCCAGAGTAGGGAGAGGATCAGGTTCAAGACCATCTGAGGAACCTGAATGTGCACAAATCCATGGGGTGCTGAGAATCCTCTGTGTGTAGACAGCAGGGAGCTGGCAGATGAAGTTGCTAAGTCACTACCCATCACTTTTGAAAAATAATGGCAGTCAGATGAAGTCCCTGATGACTAGAAAAAGGGACATATAACTCCCATTTTTAAAAAGTGAAAAGAGAACCACCTGGGAAACTACAGACCAGTCAGTCTCACCTCTGTGACAGGCAAAATTCTCATGGAAATGATGCTAAGATGCATAGAAAACAAAGAGGTGATTTTTAACAGCCAACATGGTTTTATAAAGGGGAAATCATGCCTGGTAAACCTGGTGGCCTTCTATGATGGGCCTACAGCACTGGTGAGTAGGGGCAGAGAAACCGGTGTCATCTACCTGGAATAAGGCAAAGATTTTGATACTATCTTACACAACATCATTGTCTCTAAATTGGAGAGACATGGATTTGATGGATGGGCCATTTGATGGGCAAAGAACAGGCTGGATGGCTGCATACAAAGAGTTGTGGTCAATGACTCATGTCCACATGAGTGGTGGGTGATGAGTGGTGTCCCTCAGAGGCCAGTACTAGGGCTGATACTGTTCAACATCTTTGTCAGTGACATGGATGGTGAGATTAAGTGCACCCTGAGCAAATTTGCTGACAAGCTGTGTGGTGCAGTTGACACACTGCAGGGAAGGGATGCCATTCAGAGGGACCTTGACAGACGTGAGAGATAGGCCAGTCCATACCTCATGAAGTTCAACCAAGTAAAGTGCAAGGTTGTGAATCTGAGTCTTGGCAATCCTAGGCACACCTACAAGTTGGGTTGAGAAGTGGTTGAGAACAGCCCTGTGGAGACAGACTTGGAGGTGATGGTTGATGAAAAACTCATGGGCCAGCAGTGTGCACTCAAAGCCCAGGAAACCAAATAAATCCTGGGCTGCCTCTAAAGGAATGTGGCCAAGTGAGTTGATTTCCCCTCCTCTACTCTTCTCTTGTAAGACCCCACCTGGAGTACTGTATACAGTTTTGGTGCCTCCAACATAATATGGACATGGAACAAGTTCAGAGAAAGGCCATGGATTTGATAAGAGGAGTGAAGCATCTTCCTTAGGAAGACAGGTTCAGAAAGTTAGAGCTGTTCAGCCTGGAGAAGAAAAAGTTGTGAGGAGACCTCACAGCAACCTTTCACTATCTGAAGGGTCCTACAGGGAAGTCAGACAGGGACACTTCATCAGGAACAGTAGTGACAGGACAAGGAGTAATGGGTACAAATTGAAAGAGGGGAAATTTAGATTTGATATTAGGAAGAAATTATTTACTGTGAGGGTGATTAGACACTGGAACAGGTTGCCCAGGTTAGGTAAGACCTTAAGCAACATGCTCTAGTGGGAGATCTCCCTGGAATGGGCAGTCGGGACTAGATGGTCTTTATGGTCCATTCCAACTGTTAGCATTCTTTGATTCCATGACTATTATTTAAAACCCATAATATTCAAACCCAAGCTGAGCACCTGGAAAAAAAAAAAGCACAAGGACCGAGCTGCTTTTGTTTTCAGTGAACTTTCACCCTCTGCTATGCTAATCTCTTTCTTTGTGATCCTTATGTAATATTTTCTGTTTCGTATGTAATAACAAAGTTTTGAAATCCAACAGGTCAGTAAACTGAAAGAGATTACTCAAAGGTTTAAATGAAATGGATAGAGGAGTGGAGAGAGCATCAGAGATGTCCAAATTGCATGGTTATGATTCCAGGATCTCAACTGAGTATGATCACATACCTAGACCTCTGTTGCCAGGGTCCTCTTTCTTACCCTTGAAAAAAAAGAAATTCCCAGTGTTCAATGGTTGTGATTATGATAATTTACTCCATTTTAAAAACTATGATCACAATACTGATGTTATAACTTTGAAAAAACTGCATGAGGCACCACAGAAGCACAAAGATGGGCACAGAAACTGAGAGTTTCTGAAAAGAGTTTCCTGCTCAAAGACAAAGCCCAAGAAGGGGCATGGGAATATAGATGCAGTGGCCAAAGTGACCAGTAAAAGAGGATGAGAGTAATTTTATTTTTGTTGTTGTTGTTGTTGTTTCTTTACCAGTCATGAAGATGTGGAGGCTGGGTACTGGTGTAAAGGAGAGACTTGTCAGAATAGAGCAAACTGACTCTGCCTTGTCTCATATTCACTTTGCTTTTGTTCCTGAGAAATTCTTCTGAAAAGTTTTAAGGTCACCTTTACTTCCCATTCCTTGTGACTTGTCTTTGTCACATCTCTCTATCTCATGGACAGATGAGAATTTAATTATCTATGACACTTTGTATGTGAGTGTACACCTTGCAATGGCTGCCAGGTGGACAGCCATTATTGGTAATGGCAGTTTCTCTTTTGAAATTGTGTTTTGTGCAGAAGCACAAATGTTTAGGGCCCATAAAAAAGCTAAATTAATTGAAAGGTAAAAGTAAGTACTGAATACTTGCATACTTTAAAGTATAGTTTGAATTTTTATTTTGGAATATGTAATATCTCTCTAAACTATAACATAGGAAACTTCATGTAGGGATGCTCAGAGATGTTTCTAATACCATCAACAGGCGAATAAATGCATCTTTGAAAACCTATCTGATAATAACTTTTTATTCTTTGGCTTTTCTGCAAAGGCCATGAAGTCTTACTTCAGATTTTTACCATTTAGCATACTTTTATTATTCTCTTTCATTTTTTCCCAAGTTCTTAGAATCGTTTTCTGTATAGAAGGAAAGCAAAACCTCCTTTAGTCAGTCAACACAACTTTATATACTACTTTATGAAATAACAAATTAAAATAGTGTTCACTGAGGACAAAATGTCCACTCATTAGGAAGCATAAAATGATTTTACTGAAATGTGAACTTCCATCATTCTGTTACCTTGAAATTATTGCAGGTTCACAGCTGGACTACAGAACCCAAAGTGCATTCCTAAGTGAAAGAGGGTAGGTGACAATTACACAGAAAATCACTACAAGTAATGTATTAGGAAAAATCTGCCAGCTATAGAACAACACATATTAAAACAAACAAACAAACAAAAGTTAAAAAAAAAAGAAAAAAAAGAAAGCAACAGTCTTCCCCTTCCTAAGCTTTCCTTAACCCATTTCTAAGTGATTATCTCCTAGTATTGGGAAAAACGAGATATTCCTAAATCAGCTTCCAAACAAACAAAAAAACTCCTACCCCACCATACCAAGAAAGCTGGAATAACAAATACAGAAGCATTGCCTTGAGTTATATATTTTACTGAGGCTGAACTGTCTGTGCAAAGTCTTGGTAAGTATGCATAACTGATGTTAGACTTCACATCTAGTACTTTAAAGTCTGTATTCAAAAAATATGTGGTACGACCTAGTAAAAAATCACATATTAATTGAAAAGTTATTTAGACACACTCAATAATTTATAATCCTCACAACTACAAGGAAAGAGGTATCCTATTAAATATATTGCAGGTTGCTAACAGTATTGTTGAAGTTGGTTGAGGCAATATTCATTATAAATATTAATGATAGGAACTTTTCAGATCATGTTTCCATATAACATCTACAAGATTCATTTTGTCTGTGTGATAAGGATATTAATCTGAAAAAGAGTATGTTAATATTCCATTTACTTTTGTTCCTGTGTCATGTGTTCTCAGTGTACTTTTAGAGCTGAAACAAATAACATCTATGCAGATACAATAATGTATTGGTACAGTTGACTTGAACATTAATCCAACAGAGTTAGATAACTTTCTAGATTACATGACGGCAATGAACAGTAAAAGATGCAAACTCCCATTAATTTGCTTTATTCTGGTTTTACGTTGTATTCAATTGCCAAGACCAAAGAACATGAGCATCAAGGCATGGTACACAAGGAGCTTAGGAAGCAAAAATTACTGTGTGGAAAAACTCAGATCAACCTTTGCATGCTGCTGAATTTTAGTTTCCCATTTTAAAGACTCCCACACAGAGCGGTTTCCACAATACAATCTCTATACAACTCTGCTTGATCTTTCCATACTGTGCAGCTATGTGTAGTTTTCTGGTGCTGTGTGCAAAAATACAGGATAAAATTTCACAACAGAGTTTTATTCTTTTTCTCTCTCTGATTTTTGTTAACTTCTATGTTTCTATATTTGTCTTCTAAAAATGCACACATATTAAGAATTTCTGATCAGCTTTCTCATTATTCAGTTTATCATTGCAGTTTATGTTTTAGATAACAAAATTAAATCATAATTTATAGAAAATACAAATATACATAACATTTGGATCCATTTAATGAATTCAAATTCCAAGAAAGAGATTAGATTTAGAGATCTTTCAAGTTTCTTGTCCTAACTTAATCCTTATATTTATGGTCTTTTTAGGATCAGAAGTTACCATTAAATGGGAATAAAGCTAATATCTCTTCCTTCCTTGTGAATAAACAAAGCTTTGATAATACACTATTTTTTATTTATTAAAGTGTCCACAAAAACAAAGGCTGATAAGAAATTAACAATGTTGATATTATTAAAATAGATTTTCAATACTTCCTATAAATAGCTCTATTCTTAGCATGTTAATGTGGGATATGGAAGAATGGAAGAATTTATGACCTTATTGCTTTAAATGCCACAGACCAATGTGGATATTTTCAACAGCTAGCACCTTCTGCTGTGTGTGTTTAACAAAGGCCACTGGCTTAATACAGCACAATGCCAGCACACACCTGCATGCAAAACTGATCTGATTCCCACCATGGACTTCTCTTTTCTCCAACCTATCAATAAAAAACACCTTTGTGAAGTAAATTGAGATACTTTAATTTTTTAGGCTTACCATCCTTAGATTTAACAATGAGCTGTAAGTTACATAATTTAGTACCATTATTATTAAATGCAACTGCATGTAATTAATGGAAATAACTTGTATATTTGAGATATATATGAATACCTATACATCCTTGTCCCCCATCTTTTAGAAGTTCCTTTTTCTCAAGTGTCATTTAGTGATGGGAGGGGGAAATTAATTTATTATT
>VYZS01042064.1:10426-21426 GCA_013400695.1 Neodrepanis coruscans | reverse complement strand
TAATGGCAACATCTATACCTGTCCAAAAGATTTGGAAAATCCATGCTTCAGTATTTTGCAGTAGGCCTAAAGGAAGGGACTGGGGAAATCCAGACATTCGTCCTAATGTGCACCCCAGATAACAGAAGCCACAGAACAACATGTTCTGAAAAATTTTCTTGGAATCAGAACCACTTCTTCCTTTTGTTTGGTTTGGTCAGGTTTTTTTTCTGAACGCTTCTGAGCTACCAGCACTCTACAACTAAAAGAAAAAGAATTTATGGTTTGAATTTCATCAGAAGGGGGAAGAACAAACAAGAAAAAAAACCAAAAATTTGAGATGGCCTTGATGTTAGATTTGATTTTGCATCACTCTATGTTTTGAAATTCAATCTAAATTTGTCCATAAATCAGATGGGGGACGGGAGACTTGATATTCTGAACCTAATTTTTTTATTGCAGTCTTGAACTGAAGACCAAGTTGAGGACAGGTATAGATGTTGCCATTAAATATTGCCTATTGTGGTTTTGTAGGAGGCACAGAAAACAGAACAAATTCCAGGCTCCTGCTTGTACAGGCTGGCTCTCTACAGTTTTGTGTCCCTGCATCTGGGAGGAGGCAGTGTCCAGAAAGAATACACTAAATTTTCTTCGCTGCTTCTCTGGCTTATCTGCACTTCAAAAGCATCCTCTTATATCAGCAAATAACTTTAGAAGTTGTCTCAGCAAAAACATGGGCAAGCCCCAGGTACTGACCTTGGGCCTGATTTGCATGGCTCTCTAATACACTTGTTCCCATGAGGATGTAGGTATATTATCTCTTTTACATTTGCAATATCTATTCCACATTGTTAGCCTTTGTTTCACCATGCACAGAGGTTATGATAAACGCTGGTACGCTGACAATAAAATGACTTGTTTGTTGCAGATAAATCAGTCATGTGAAATGATTTCATTAACGTAAAATTGCTCTAATGAAAGCAGATTTGAATGTACTATGTGATTATTTGTATCAAACAAACTGAATGTTGAACTTGAGGAAGGAAACACAAGCTGTGTTGCTATTTGGTTCTGTTTACAGATTCAGACCCTTGCCTCTTCACAGTAGCTGCAAGTGGGTTAAGTGACACTGAACCTCCCATGATATGCTGCATTTCTCCAGTGTCTGAAGCACATCTGCGCTGTGTGGGCCGACTGCAGTGGGTGATCACAGTGTGTTCCTTCAGCCTCTCGTGGGAGGCAATTGAGATGTACTTGTCCCAGCACTGAGGCTTGGTGACTGCTGGACCACAGCTTGGGAAAGCAGCATTCACAGAGGCAGTTGTGGTATATTCTGCTGTCATGTGATGGGCTGTAAGAAAGCTATAGCCAGATCTGTACCACAGAGTTCATGCCACAAGCTGCCATCCTCCAATTCTGCCATCCCCACCCCCATTTCATTTAATAGACAGTGCAAAGAGTAGTTGGACTGGTCCCACATTAGAGGACCGTGTTGCAACCTTCTCTCTGAGCATGAAACAGAATCCCTTAGGAATAATGGGATTAACTGAGGAGAAGTGGGGGTACTTAGCTTCTGGCATTATTAAATCTTGCAATCCTTATTTGAAATTTTGCACCACACATCTCGAGCTACTTTTTGCAAAGGCAGACAATAATTGTCATCTGGCTGGGATTTGTGCAGAACAATAACACTTGGTTTTTAACAGTGGATTATGGATATTCTATCCAGCTCATGCCTGCTGTAATTCTACTAACATCAAAGGGTTTGCACCAGGGATAAAGTCTGCACATTCAACTTTGTTGGCCAAATTCAAGTTGGGAAATTCAATGTTGTTGAACAAAATCAGTCATTAGAACACATAATAACTTATTGTCCTTTTGCTAATCATCATTAACTGAGCTAAATGTCCTGAACTAGCCCTTGGTGTCTTGCAGGATGGATTCAATTTGTCTTAAGACCAGGCTCCAGATCTGTCACCCATAGTGAAAGCCCCAGCTTCCCTCACTCCATTGCATCCAGCAGAAGTATTCTGCTCACCAGGAGGAGAGCTCAGCTGGGCTAATGGACACCAGGGGCTCTTCCCAGTCCACCATGTCCGTCTCATCTCTTGTTAGGTTTTACTCAGGTGCAGAATCCAGTATCTATTTCTTGATTAATCCAAGTATCTGTTTTGTCACAGCTAAAAATAGCAAGAACCTTACACAGAGCTTTAAATGGTGGCATGTCCGTTCTTCCCATGCCTCCAGAACAGGTAAGAGCTGTCACCTACTGGAGAGTGGCAGGGCAGACTGATGTATGTAATGCACCTAGAGCAGAGTCAAGAAGGACTCTTTTCTCCAAAGTTAAGCTGCTTTCATAACTCCCACCAACAAGAAGGTGGCAGGAGAAGGAGCCACCTTTCATTTTGCTCCACTGAAGGGGAAGAAGAGAAATGCCTTTAAGAGAGTTTGCCATTCCATGAAGTTAATGGGTGATTTTAACCTGCCTGTTTTAAACATGTTCGGAGGTCAATAAAAGATAAAGCTCTCTACCTGAGAATCTGTCTCTCAGCACAGTGTTAGTTTAATAGTTTTCGTTATATGCTTTTATCAACTTCTCTTTCCTTCCCTCTTCTGCTAGTCTTTACCAAACCCTGCTGATTTACTTTAGATTTAGCTGCACTCCAGAAAAATTCAAATTGTACAGGTGGCCATGCAAAGGGTCAAGATTGATATTCAAGGTGTTGCCCATTTATCTTCAGCATGAGGAGGGAGAAGGCCAATACTTTCCCAACTCCATTATTTTCCTTGTAGGGAAGGGGATAGATTGTGCATCTGCTCACTCCTGTCTGAGCCTTCCCAAACAGCTCTGTTACATGGGCAAGGAAACAGCCAGGCTGTGCTGAAGGAAAGGCAACCAAAGAAGCAGGGGTCATAAAATAATGCTTATATAGCGTGGCTGCAATAGTAGTGCATGTATTTCCTAATCTGTACAAACAAAGATGATGAAGGAAATTGGTCAGGGTGTGATGTAGGCATTAACCACTGTGACAGGAATAGCTTCCAATTAGAAGCATGTGAGTACACACTCCCGTGCTTCCTTTTGCTCACACTGTGGCATCCAGGTTTGAAGAAATTGCCTTAAAAATAAATTTCTTACATGACCAAAGACATATTCTGTTCAGCTAATGTAGAAATCCTGAATAAATCTGTCCATGCTGTTTTCTGGACTTCTGGTGTAAAGCATCGGATTTTCAAACATGATAGGAGTAACAGTTCTCAATTCTAATGAGTATTTGATTCATAGTTTTAAATATGTTTGTGCCTCATACAGTCTTAACTTTGACCTATCCTCCCAGGTAAAAAAAGATAATGTATTTCCATTAAAGAAAAAAGATGTTGAATTTGCTTATCATAGTTACGCAGCAGCCTTAAATGATTTCTCAGTTAAGCAGTAATACCTTGTTACATTCTGAATTTAGTATGAACAGGCCTCTTGTCACCTGTTTTTGGTTTTGGGGGTTTTTTCAACATTGCTGCTTAATAAAAGCTCATTTTTTACTTCTTCTAAATGATGTGAGTAACAATTCCCTCCCTGTCTCATCCCTACAGATGTCATGGGTATTTACTGCTAAATTTCTGTACCTCAGGAAATTATGCTTCCAGAACATCTTGTTTATATATTTTCTAAACTGTTGCACTTTCCTTAAAATGATGAATGTCAGCAACAGCTGGACAGTATATGATTAAATTTCACCTTGTCTCCATTCCCAGAACCCTGCTTCCATATGGAGTTCAGTAAAGCAATACTAAAAGCATGGGACTAAGGATAAATACGCCTTAAGCTGTAACTTGTTCTGCATTCATAATTTTAGTATTTGGGCATGCGTTTTGCAAAGCATTAGTTTTGTTTGCTTTTTTGGCTACTATAATTCATCTGTTGTTTTCTGTCTGTTTCTGTCTTTTTCTGTTCTGATTTGGAACTTCGCTTTCACAAGCAAATAGATTTTGGATCTTACCTTTCTCTGGAGCACCGCTAATAATGGCTTGAATTGCAAATATGCTGTAATAGAAATGGGTGCAGGTCCAAAATCCCCAAATATGTTTGTTGTTTTGAAATCCAAACGCAGCCCTCAGTTGCACAAAGGCAAATATTTTTTAATCGAATAGTTCAAGCCCTCCAAGAGCAATAAACACAGAGGTAACCAGCATGGAGGTACATTGTTTGCAGTTACTGTTCTCCCCTTCTTAGCTTGTATGGTGTGGATAAGATCTACTAGCAGCATATAACTAAGATGGGTACTTAGTACTTTAGGACCCTGATTGATATTAAAGCTCACCATGATGCAAGCAAACCAGTCTGCTTATTGTATGAATGTTCTCTTCATAAATCACTACTTTGAGTAGTATCTGTACAGTTGTGGCACAGTGGAGACTTGCTTTTGTGAAGGTTTGCCCTTGATAATAATGACTCTCATTAGATTCAGGACTCTGGCACTATACCTGGCCTTTGTTTAGAGAATCCAAGGATTTTGTGCGTTATCTTCCTATTTCAAGGTTATACTACTTCTAGCAATAACATGACATTATTCCTGGCTGGTGGTATTGCATAAATTCTCTTCCCAGAATTGCTTTCTAGCAAGTTCTTTCCTATTCTGTGTTTGTAGAACTTGCACAGAGTATAGCATTATACTTGAATCTTCTTACTCAAATATGATGTTTGCCCATATGTTTTATTATAACCCCATCACTAATTTGAAAAGATCAAATAATATTCCTCCTCCCAGGTTAATGTGTCCCAGTAGGTAATAAAGAATATTTTCTATTTTGTCTTTTGCTGATGAATAACCCTAGATAAAGGGAAAGCCCTCTGAGAGCCTGTTCAGTGCACCCTTCCCTGTTTCAGGGAAATGGGTGGGCTCTCAGTCCCTGTAGGAGTTCAGGATGGCAGGGGTATGCTTCTTGGTTTGGGTATCTGCATTCTTACCCACATGTGTAGGTGGTTGGTTTATATCAAATGATAACTTGCCCTGCTTGTCTGCTATGCAAAAGATGTGAAACACTCACAGATGGTCTAGTTACCTCTTGGGGAATTCAGTGCTGCTCTGATGTACTGAGCAACTGGGTAGAAATGAATGCTGAGATCAAAGTTTGGGTTGTCCTCTGCTTCTACTCCATAGTAATCCACAGGCAAGTCATTATAGAAGTTGGGTCCAGTGTTGATGCGAAATCGGCCAGCAGCAGCATTCACCACATGGGAGATGCCCATTCGGCTCAGCTGGGCTTTGTCACGAGCGACGTACCTGGAAGAAAGACCATGAGTTACATCTGACTGCTGCATTGCAGTGTGGGGTAGAACATGCTGCTGATGGTGAGTTTGCTAAAACTGTATGAAGTTGTAGTGGCCCTTTTCTGACAGGTTGATCAGGTCCAAAGTGTCCATCAAAATGCTTTGAGGGAGTAGTGACTTGTTAAGAAACTGACTTTTAGATTTCCTGCATTTTTTTCCAAACATCCATTTAGGTGGTTCTTGAGCTGATGAAAGGCAGTGGTGGAGATATTTCTGCACAAGCCAAGAGTTTTCTGGTTCGCTTTCTCACCAAGTCACCTCTGCTGAGCATCCATCAGTTCAGCAGACAGATGCCATCTGGCAGTGTGAGAAGAAAATGAGGTTGATCCTGTTTTACCCAGCTCTGGCATGACTGCCTAAAGTGCTGATGCCATGGCTCCAGCAGGCTTTTGCAGCATGGGACTCCTGTACTATGGAGGAGGAGAAACCAGGAGTGGGGATATTCTTTTTAGTTCCTTAGGATGCCTTTTCTCTATGCTACAGCATCCTATGCAAGTTCAACCTTGTTCAACACTTAGACTTGTGAGGGGTACCCGAATTAGGGCCTAACTCTTTTTTTTTTTAATAAAGAGCAGAAGATTTTGGGAAAAGTGGGATGTGGACCAAGAGTTGCATTAACACCTTCAACCCTTCCCTCTCTCTTACAGATCTCCCACGTAAAGGTTGGGCCAGACTTCATCAACGTGCCCTGTGGGGTTTGTGCGTGTGCAGAGCAGGCGCCGCAGCTCCTCCAGGGATGGTGTCCCGGCACTGCTCTGACTGGCAGGTGTCCAGCTTGAGGCATTTCTTATCCTGGGGCGCCGTAAGTCCCCACTGCACAAGGAGTCCCAGGCCATCCTGAAAGGGGGAGAGCAGTCAGTTACCACCAGCCAGAGACATTTCTGAGCTCTTCCTGTCACCTTGTCAAACAGTGGATTAAAACGTTATTATTGTATTTTTTAAGTTGGGGTTTTTTTCAATAGGAAGTGGGGAAGCTCTATCTCGAATTTTAGACACTATTATTGGCATAGTGAAAAAGCCCAGCCCTCAATGTGTCAGCATGAGAGTTCTGCTTTCAAATGGAAAGAGGTAATGCTATGGAAAATGTATTGTGTAAATGTATCTACTCAATGGGTATAGAAACAAGGTACTATTTTGTTATGCTGAGGTTTTCCTTTAATCAGGTGGTAACTAGAGCTTCCTTATACATATTTAATCTGATTTGTCTTTTATAATTTGCTCAACAAACTGAGCTGGACTGAGCAGAATCAGTCATGCAAAATCTTATTCACTGGTTAGCTACTAATTGTCTGCTTCAGTGGGAAAAACTTCGTGAGGAGTATTTTGGTTCTTTCCACTGGTTGTTACCAGCCATACTTGTCCTCATGACAAATGTTTGTTAGAAAAATCTGCATGAGTTAAAGTGATTCCAGCTGTCATTCAGCATTAATCTATTTTTTAAATAAGTTGTTTCATTTGCTCTCTGCTCCTCTCTGCTCCCTCCAAGAACTATTCCATTGGTAATCTTGAAGTACTTTAGTTACAAGGAGAAACACTTTTTTAGGCATCATTTTATCTCTGGAATTACTCTGTTCCCATGTGGTATGCTTCTTTTGAAACAGTGGTTCCTTGTGCTAGCTATCGATTTGAATTGTTGAGAGAATTTTTTGAGAGGGGAATAGAAATTCTATTTTTCCCAGAGTTCTGTTCTAAGAAAATATTAAAAATATATTTTTTCTATGTTCTATAAATCAGTTGAGCATCTGCATTACAGAAGGAAGTCTGTCAACTCATAAGCTTTAAAACAGAAGTATCTATCTAGGACAGGGATGAAGTTGTACTTAGTGAGTAAAAGTCTTGCTCTGGCACTGCCTGAAGCATGTCTTTTGCATAGATTATTTGAGGAGTGGTTTGGGATAGAACAGTCCACGACAGCAAACCTGAAATCTTGTATCTCTGAACATGAGTGCAACCTACTTGTTAATATTCAGATATTCAAACACATCCAGTGACAATTTCTTTCCAAACACCAACTGTGGTGAAAGGTTTTCCTCATTTCCTATCAGTCTGTTTTCTCTATCCCTAAATTCACAATTTAGTGTGGGGGTTTTTTTGTTTTGGTTTTTTTTAATATTTGTTTTTGCATGCAC
The DNA here is from genome assembly GCA_013400695.1 of Neodrepanis coruscans. Lineage (NCBI taxonomy): Eukaryota > Metazoa > Chordata > Aves > Passeriformes > Philepittidae > Neodrepanis > Neodrepanis coruscans. Next base: position 13,989 of record VYZS01042064.1, on the reverse strand, counting down.
AAAGAGCAAGAGAGTCTGAAGACTAGCATGCTCTGGGAGCTCATTGTACCTTCCTATTAATCCATTGCTTTACTGGAGGGAAGATGGAGCAACTAAATCCCTGAAATATCTGTAGGATATGGAGGAGGAAATCAAGGAGGGAAGTGTCAGTGTTAGGCCACAGAAAGGACCCTAGAAGCCACTCTTCTACCATGTATGTGGGGTGATCTGCCTTGCCACACGGTTGCCAAGAGGGTCCCTCTTATGTCAGTACGCCTTCTGCCAACTTCATGGAAGCTTTGGCCACTTGAATACAAGTAAGTTTTCACCAAGTGATGTTCCTAGGATGGTCTTGTATTGTTCCAAGAGCATTACAAAGAGCTCCACTATGGACTATTCTCCCCTCCCAAATGTGCATATCTCCTCCAGTGTCAGCTTTTACTGTGAAAGCAAAAGCAGATGTTCTTGCCCGTTTTGGATGGCTTTATGCAAGAGGAGGCATGAAGGAATTCCCATACTGGAATGGGCATCTCTCATTGTTCGTGAGAGCTTCTTTGACACTGACTGCCCGTGCCCCTGTGCCAGGTCTGGCTGGCTCCTGCAGGTAATCTTGGTCTTCTCTGATCCCACACAGAAGGTCTGCAGCAGAAATAGGACTTGCATTTCCTGTGTCCTGACCACAGGGCCATCTGCCAGTTCATTAAGTACTTTCAAGAATAACAGCCTCCTCCAATCCTTCTCACCTCATAATATCTGTAGCAAATGTTCCCCTTTTTTGATGTACCTCATTCCTTGCAGTGTGGCTAATGACCACTCTAGGGCACTTCTCACTCCCTGTAAAGTTGTTTTAAACTGTTTTGATTTTTTTTCTTATTCAGTACTGGCTGTTACCCGCTCCTCTTCCCCACTCCACTGTACAAATACTTTGATTTTCTTATTACTTAGTCTCAGAGGACTAAAGCCTGCTGTCAGCCTTGCTTTCTTAAGCCTCATGGGAATGGAGAATTACAGGGTACTGCCCAAAAGTCCTGGTAATGTTGTGACATTTGTGTTGCCATTAAAATGGGTGAGTCATCAACTCACTTGCACAGCCCTTCTGGGAGCTGTGTTTCCATGTCCATAATTGCAGCTGTTACAAAGCTGGGTGGATAACTCTGATGTACAGGAAAAGTGCTCCTTAAGAGGCACTTTTTTTGGGGGGGTTATTGTTTGTTGGTTGGTTGGGTGGGTGGGTTTTTTTGTTTGTTTGTTGGGTTTTTTTTGTTGCAGTTGTCTTTCTAGAAGGGAACAAAACCACATAGCTGGGGAAAAAAGAGGTACTGTGTGCTACATGGATATTGAAAGATGTGGAACAATGGTCTTTATAAGATGGGTGTGCTTCTTCAGAATTATCCTAAGATAACTTTCAGCTTGTGCTCACATGGATATTATATTATAGCTAAGGAATTTACTCCTGTTGAAACACAGATGTGAACTGCTGATGCTGTGTACAAAAGTTATTTCATCTTAGTCACATTTTTTCAACTGGAGAACAGCATCAGTTCATATAAACTCTATGTCCAATAAAAAAGAAAGACTGGAGTTCAAATTTCAAATGTGAAATAACTGGAACTAACAGGCTGTGAATGATTCAAAAGCAGAGAATTCTCTGTAGGACTATTCAACTAATATGTTGAATAATGGATACACTAAAAAAAAATAGCTTTCCATAGAAAATTTGCAGACAGGAAAACAAGGCAATTTTTTCTGAATAAATGACTGCTCAGTTCTATCATCAGTCTAACATTTTAACTCACTGAATTTATACATGCAAGTGTCATTACTGAAATGCACACATTTAAAGAAAACAATGTTATGATTAAAATTTTGTGTAATGCTTTATAAGGAACATGAATAGATTAAATCAAATTCGTGTGAAAGGAAAATTATTATATGTAATAATGTGGTGGTTGTTCATTTTAAAAATATGTTTTTAATGATTCTTAGTTCAATTCCTCTATATGGACTTCTTGTAGTGGATCTGTTTCTGTGATATGTGTCATAGGAATGAGCAATACAATGTTAAAATCCTGGTTTCTGAATGATGATGATACAAACCATTCCTGATCTTTGCCCTATGGAGTTATATTACAGTAATTATTCAATCACATAGAAGAAATCTTACCATTACATTTATATTAATTTTGAATTGGTTTGTACTGCAACTCTAATTGTATCTGAACTATGTAATTGAATTTCCTTAATTAATACTAGCATGAAAATTGCAATCAAAGAGGCCTATTGCAGAGCAGAAGATCATTCTGATGATCTAGAGTGACCTAGAGTATGACACAGGCTGTATGTGTCACCATCCATGCCTGCAGCTGTAGCCACCTTCCTGGATTGGTGTGGAATGGTGGCTTTACAGTAGCTGGGCTATGAGAGAAGCCAGGTCAATGGTTCCTTATACATAAACTATCCCAGGAAGAAAGGAAGGTGCTCTTTTGAAAGGTCCCAGATAGTACATCCTTCCTGACTGTTTAGGCTTCCCCTCTTCCCAGCAGTGAATGTCCCTGTGGACTGCATATACTGTGCGTGCTTTGGTTTTCAGTTAATTCAGTGACTACAGCTTTATCTGTGACATAATTAGTGCTATTCAGTGCCATGCTGAGGAGAGGACCTTTAGAGACAGGTATCCCTTGACAGATGTCCCCGTCCTTGGAAACATATGCCACCTTTTATCCAACTTCTCCAACATCATAATATTTAATTAAATAAGAACAAAATCAAAAGTCAGTGTAATCTGACAATTTGGTATTACATTAGTAGGACATCAAGCTGAGAGGATGGTGTGAAGGCTGAGATGAAGCAGTGCAAAACCCTGCAGCATGATTCTATGAAAAACTATGTGGGAAAAACAACTTTTCTGTTTAGGATATTTAGTAGAAAGCCTTTACCATCCTCTGCCTTTCCTTGCATTTTCCAATGCCAAGATATAGGAAGGGTCTGAGCTTAATATAAGGATGTCAGTGCTCTTATTTCAATCATGTATGAAATATTTTAATCATCCCAGGGCCTGTGTTGGCTTTTCAGTATGGGTAGAACATAGCCATTTTCCTCTTGACATAAGAAAAAATATTTCTGAATCTTTAAATCCTGAGAACAAAGTACTCTAAATCCTGTCTTTTCTCAAGATGACATGTAATGTAACCTCTTCAACCGAGTGAAGGTATCAGTGTGACTACACTTCAAATAGCCTGATTTGTGGTGGTAAAAGACTAGGTTGAAGCTCAGGGCTTGGCCGTGTAGGTCATGTCAAGTTCATGTCTATCGTGTTCTCAAAAGTCATAAATGCTTCACAGAAAGCCTATCCCTTGGAAAGATTCCTCCAAGATAACATGTGTTTGAGAGAGAGTTTTGTATTGCTACATTGCCACACAAATGACAAGTATTGCTGTCATCATTCTTTCTTCCTTAGCGTTTAACCCGNCTCTACATTTAGGGCAAGTCACTCACTTGGTGTGACTTTGCAAAATCCATTAGGTGGACTTGTCCTCCACAGACCATGCAGAGCCTATGCTGAGGAGCAGACTAACTAAATCTCT
>VYZS01042064.1:0-10116 GCA_013400695.1 Neodrepanis coruscans | reverse complement strand
GTGTAGGTCATGTCAAGTTCATGTCTATCGTGTTCTCAAAAGTCATAAATGCTTCACAGAAAGCCTATCCCTTGGAAAGATTCCTCCAAGATAACATGTGTTTGAGAGAGAGTTTTGTATTGCTACATTGCCACACAAATGACAAGTATTGCTGTCATCATTCTTTCTTCCTTAGCGTTTAACCCGGTAGTCTCACTGGAGTCATAATTTATCAATTGCTAGGAGCACTATGAGATAGAGATGGTATGAATCAAATACAGGGATGACTGAAGTAGGGCTGGCTGGACTTGAAAGCTGAGATAGAGGCAGTTTCTAGAGAGGCACAAGCTATTTGAATAGCCAACTGTTTGTAAGAATATCTCTCCAGCAGCTGAAGGATGTAATCTGAACACCACTTCCAAATTTAGTAGAGGCTTCTAGACCCACAACTGTAACCCAGCTCTACATTTAGGGCAAGTCACTCACTTGGTGTGACTTTGCAAAATCCATTAGGTGGACTTGTCCTCCACAGACCATGCAGAGCCTATGCTGAGGAGCAGACTAACTAAATCTCTAAGTCTTGAACAGCAGCACAAGGAAGGGGAAAACACACCTGATTGGTTTTTTTCCACCTCAGTATTGCACTGGTGCAAAATTTTTGACCTAAATTTAGGGGGATTATAATGCCTACCCTCTGTCCAAGTAGAATTTTCCTCTGTGTGGCATCCAGGGAGAGTAGCAGCAGCTACATTTTTGATGCAAAGCACTACTCAAATGTAAGGAAGAAATTAATCAATCCATTCTGGTTTTCAAATATGCTGAATTTACCACAGTTTCCACTGATGTTATGGGTTGTCAGGCCTCAGAAGCCTCAAAAATGTCTAATTTTTTCATATCAAGTCTGTGGGCCAAGCAGCAGGGCTCTGACCTGATGGTTTTGACTGTTTCAGGATGTACATTAGCATGCAGGCTCCAAGGCAGGGTGGCCTTGGGGTTTTTTTTCTGTAACTGTAGTATAAAATATTCTCTTGTCATCAGCTGGTTAGTACATTTGTATTTACCAACCATGTGTGCAGTTCCTGACTGACTGGATAGAAGCATCCTTTGATGTGCAGCAATGTTGTACCAAGTGTGCAAAACCTGGTCACATGCTGATTTTGCTAACTTTTCTGGGTCTGCAATGTATATTTATTTTATTCGTTAGCCATGGGAAATCATCTCTGTAGAGTTATTGCCCGCACTACAGCTTTCAGTGGATAAGAGAAGTGAAAAATATGAGCAGCAAAATGAATTTTTCCTGACCTACCCCTTCCTCACAAAATGCAAAACCAAGGGTTTTCTGGTAATAATTCCTTTTTCATAATATAGGTGGAATCCTAACCATGTTTGAGTCAGGCCCGAGGCATGGGCAGAGCAGAGGCGAGCACCTGGATTATGCTTTACAGAAACCATGGCTGATAGATATCACCACCAAAAGGATAGCAGAGGTAAGAGAAGGTAGTTTATCCACCCCAGGCTTTTTTGTGGCTTCTTCACCACTAAAGTTTAGGTGTATTTTGTTGCTGAATTGGACTTTTTATTTACTTGTTACAAATTTTACATGCCATTTTAATAGTGTGCATTTTAACTATTCAAAGCTGGGTATTAAACAGGCCCAGACACTGTTAACAATCTGCATGTTACTATATAGGATTTTTTGTAACTGCTTGTTATAGCATCAGCTATTAAGAATTTATTACTGGTGCATTTTAGGTGGTGCTTTACAGTCATTTAATTACAGCCATCTAACAGTCATTACATAAATATGCATTGAGAGCAAGAACCCCAATGTAAGGTGACCCAAAGGGTTTTTACCTGCCAAGACCAGAGTTTGGGCCCTCAGGTGGCAATGATGTCATTGGCATATGCAGGGAAACACAAATGTTTAGGGCTGTGTGGGGAGCCCTGTTCCTCCCAACACTACGTGTTCATGAAGTCATCAGCTGGAGCAAGAGCACTGTAGAGCTCTAAGGACCTGAACTTGACTTTTGGCAAGCAAGCAAAGTCCTCCAGCCCTAGTCCCAGCAAATGTGCAGGGCTTTTGGCTGTGAGCACAGAAGTTCAGCTGCAAAACTGGGCCCCCTGGAGCCCATTGGCTCTCAGCTGCCAAGTTCATTCCTATACCCATTAACCCAACCTGATATGGTAGACACTCAGACACACTTCATATGATCCAAAGACAGTAGCTGGTCATATACCATGTCTCCATGCTATTTGTGACTGCAACAGCATGCCCAAGTTTTACAGTCTCTCTAGCTCCCTGCCAGGCTACCTACCACTCCTGGATCAAACTTGATTGCTAGTGTCCTCTCCTGCACTGGATTTCAGCCACCAGACTTCAATGATGATCAGTCTGACAGTCTTTAACTCCTTCCTCCATGCAGCGCCAACACTTTTCACTCATCTTTGAGAAAACAATAATTCAAATCTACAGCACTGTAGCACTAAGAAGCTCTTAGACCTGCTATATTCATGAAACACTCCTGCTATCCCTATGCTTGCACTTAGACAAGCCTAAAATTTAGTTGTTCTGTGTTAAGGTTGGCTCTCCTCCTGGGCACAAGGATTGTTACATCACTGTGTGTCTCTTGCCTCCAGCAATAACTTGCTGGAGGTGAAAGCCAGTATTCGCTGATTAGGTAAATTCTGTTTTTCCTTTCAGAAGCACCCTCAGAGGCTTACTGAAAAAATTGAAGGATGAAACATTTCTGAAAGACAGGCTGGCAAGTTGATGCAGGTTGCTCTAAATCAGGAACAACTTGTGCCACTTTGATTTCCTCTTGGAGCTGCCAGTCAGAACCAGCTGGGTTGTCTGGCTGACACTGTTTTTTTGGTAGAACCACTCCAAAGCCATCACCCTCCCTGAACAACACAAATCCTATTTGCTTTTCCATGACTTTTAGCACTGCTTTACCAATATTTGCAGCCTGCGGTTGCAGAGAGTGTGTGTTGATCTCAATGATGTTAGTACAGCAAGACCAAGCATTGAGGTACAAGCTTCCATTTATTCACAGATGGCCTGAAATGTGCTGAGTCTGTTCCTCTGAAGCAAATCTGATGACTGGAGACTCAACTTGGTGGTGCTGCATTTCAGCTTCAGCACTATCTCTATGTAACACACAGTGCCTGTTCGTGCCACAGGGCACATTCTCTGCTCCATCTCCATGGCTGTTTGGGGTGAAACTGTGACTGCCCTACTACTACACCCTTTGGTATATAGTCTGCTCTGTAAAGGGTGATGATTGACACATGTCATTTCCAACTGAACACAACACAAGAAAGCCAGATGAGTTGCATGAGTGTGCAGCATCAAGCTTATTAAAAGGACCAACAACACTTGGGTGTTGTTTCCAGTCTCTCAGCCATGGTTTTACTCATCAGGTTTACTCCATTTTGCATATTATTAACCTAGCATCCTGTAATTTTCCCAGGACACTCCTAAATGAACTGAAGTAATGTTTGTTTCTTGCTTTGGCAATGTTCAGAGGCCAAGGATTTCCTGTGCTGTGCCTTGCACAGAACCCTAGTTAGAATGCAGTCCCTTAGATCAGTGTCCTGTGGCCCAACAGAGTTTAGCAGCCCACATCTGAAGGTGAATGAATCTGCTGTTAACAATAACTTATATAGCACTGTTCTCCAGCCCAGAACTGAAAACATCAGGCTTCAGAATTCAAAGAATCCCACTACAAATGAATGGTTTCTGCCCCAAGCATCTAACCAAAAGGATGGCACAATGCAAAGCCCTTCTCCCCTGTGACTAGCTCTGGTATGTTCTTCTATCTTAAACACAATATACTGTCGGTTTTTTTTTCTCTTCTGTTTGGGGGCATTGAAAGTTTCACTGCTCTTTGTTCTTGTCCTGTGGTCTCTACCAGCACCACAGAGATAGCTCTATGCTACCCAACTTACAGGAGACAGCAGACACCCTACACTGGCATAGCAGGACAGTTGAGGAACGTGCCAGGGAGGAAGACTGGAAACAGCAGGAGGTAGGCGGCCAAGGTTCCCTGGTGTTTCTTGAGCACTGGAATGCCTTTCATAGTTGTTATTACACTGAGCCTGTGAGGAACAGTGCTGTTCCCACTGCACAGGTGGAGATGGTGAAGTTAAGCTGGATGATTTTGCTACATCTCTCCACAAGTCTGAGCTGGGAGGCAGCCCAGAGGCAGAGTGCTGCCAAACATTGGTAGCAATAGCTGAACCTGGGTAAAGAGTCTCCCTCAGGTTTAAAGTGGGTCAAAAGCTTTCACTTGCCTCTAGTGAGTGAAAGGCAGCTTACAATATGAGGTGAGTCATAGTCAAAGTTGGCCTTCTATGCTGGGGGATGAGATTTTTTAAGAATGCTTTGCAGATGTTGGCTTCAGAGTTCAAAAGACAATTCAGAACACATAAAATCAAACCAAGGACAAAGAAACCCTTTATCACTCTGCTGTGCTCATGATACCCTTCTTTCTGTGCCTACAAAGTCCTTTTTTAGAGATACCAAAAAAAAAAAAAAATACTATGATCCCTTATTAAATGCAATGACATTATGGCTTAAAACCAACTGTGCTATCTTTCTGATTGTTTTTTTTATCTTTCTCACAACCCAGCCTCTCTGATCTGAGACTTCCTATCAATGTGATAGCCATGGCAGGACTTGGAGAGGCCTGGAAGGCTAGTTCCAGTAGCCTGTATTTCACGCCAGTATCTTCTGGCAGAAAGATAAACCACAGAGCTGATTGCAAGCTCAAGTGGCCCAGGTTTCTGGCTACAGGACTGGGAAGGATAAACACCTCCTTAAGCACTGCAAGATAGAACAAGAGAAAGGAATGGAAATCCTCCCATAATGCAATAGTTAGAAACAATCCAGCTGTTTTGTCTTATTCCCACCGTGAGAACTATGGTCAGTCCCAGTGCGACCTTGGCCACCTGTCAGATCAGGTTTGTGAACTAAGGCTTGTTGGAATTTGACACATTCTTGTCTTGGAGCATGCTGGTATGATCAATACAGAATCCTCCTATAGCACTGACACAATGTGTATGCTACCCATGCAGTCCCAGATGCCCCTCATAAATCATTCAAATACTGGCTAGTTCTAATCAGATCCTTTGAGTTATAACATAATACACTATCTGAGAACTAAAAACAATAAATCAAGTTAGTACAGAGGTCAGACTGAGACTGAACACAGCTGAGACTTGCTTGCTGATGTGCGTATAGTCTATGAGAAGCAACGGAAGGAGATGAAATCCCAAGTCACCTAAGCAAATTGCTTTTTTTCTCATTGTAAAATCTCAGTACTAAGTCTGTGAAAAGGAAAAAAAAAAAGAACTCATCATTTTCTGTAGCACAGCTGATTTGAGGTCTAGAATTTCCCAGCAGTTTTCTTAGCTCTTGGGATTACAGGTATTTTTGATCATGTGTCCTTCAGGTTAACTCTCACCATTTTTCTAAAACTAACTAGCAGTTAAAAATATGTGCCCCCAAATGTCATGGATCACCCAGTACAAAAACAGAACACATTTTCTTCTAGAGCATAGAAACCAGTTAACCACTAACAGAAAAAATTCAGATCCCATTAGAAGGCAGCTGCGGTGGTTGCACTCTTCAGTCTTGCCTGGGACACAACAGGCAGCTTTGTGAAGGAGAGGTTGCAGTACCCAAGTGTTGGGAACCAGTAACACTTCATGTGCTGAGGTTCTGCTGCATAAGTTCAAATAATTGATGCTTTCTTTTTTATATGGAATAAATATTTTCAAGTGTTATCTGACTCTGAGAACAACATGGGGTATGGCCAATCTCCATGACCAAGAAGTATTCTGGCCACCATAAATTATATCTGTCAAAGAATAATACTGAAGGTTAACTTCCTCATTCATTCTGTATCTGCATGTACCTTTTGTTCCTTACCTTATGCTTAGGACAGAAATACCTAGTACTGTTTCTTCCCTTACAGCAAAGACAGTCTGTGGCAGAGGATCCTGCTCTGCTCATACCCTGCAGATACTAAAGCTATGTAACTCTCAGTACTGCTTTTTAATTCCTCTTATTTACTTTGCACTTTTTCCTTAAATCCCTCTGCCCTAAACTGGGCAGAGTGTTTTTAAAGCCCATACAGCAGAAGAGCTTGGCATCTGAGTTATACCTAGGGAGCTATATTTCTGTAGTGGTCCATAGGAGAGGCTCTCAGAGGCCCCATTGGTGGTAGCCTCCCTTCAGTCACAAACATCATCAGAAAAGGACTTCGCTGTAATCCCATGGAAGGTTGTGTTATACTGGGCACAGTATAGGCTTTGGTCTGGGGATGTGCGAGTCATACGAACTCTTAGGGTTCATGCTGGTGACTCTTGAGCTGAAATATCTGGAGATGGAAACCAGTAATGGTAATACAAACCAATCATCCAGAAAGTCACCATAAACCAATGAACAAAGTCTCTGTGAGTCAGTGGCAGTAAGTAAAAGAGCTAGCAAAAAAAACCAAGGCAGTAAAGAAGTGGTAGTGAACACAGAATTTGGCCTGTTTGAAAGATACACCAACACCTCCAAACTGGGTGCACATGTGGGGCAAGATAGATTAATATTGTGTTTTATTTCTAATTAGTTTTATTTCTAATTCTCAAGCAACTCTGAGTTTCTTTTAAACCTGGTGGAGGAATAGTTGAAACACAGAAGGAGAAAGAGTGATCAGTTTCATCAGAGGTGCAGTACAGCTCGGTGTGGGTACTTAATGAAGATTTGTTGGTCAACAACAATCTCCCAACCCACTTAACATGCTCTCCATTTAATCTGTTCTGCTATTGTAGCAAATTTGAAGACCCAAAGTCAGACTCAGCTTTTGTGGCTCTTGTAGTCTCTGCAGTGTCAGCAGGAAGCACAAACTGAAGACTTAAAGCCTTGACTCAAGCAATGTATATTTCTCTTAATGAAACGCAAAGCCAGGTGAAATTTTTGTGAAAGAGGAAACAGGATATGGAGTCCCTTTAGGGGACTGGGGATGTTCATAACACACCGAAACTTGGCCCGTGTTTCTGGTCTCTTCCATTTCTACTCCACAAAGGGCTTGTAGCATTTTTAGACAAACTTGGATCCACCATATATTGTGAGAGAACCTGCTGGGAAATTTGGTGACTCCTGCACTCCAGGGCAGGGGAAATGTGTGTTTCTACTTTGTGTTTTTGGAAAGTAGGAAGATGAAATTCAAAATAAAACCCAACAGATGGAGATCTCACAGAAACAGACACTGGGAAATGTTTAGACAAGCTTTGTTCCCAGTCCTTGAGCTCAGAATTTAGCCACTAAACTGTAGAAAGACTTCAGAAAGACAATGAAATGTATTTTGGCTTCAAATACAGTTCCTCCAGAATCCAAAGAGAGTTGTGCACATGAATCTGAAGGCAGAATATAGCCAGCAGTATGGGGAATAGATGTAATGTGAGAAACTCTCGTGCTATATTATTATAGTCTGAATTGTTTCCATCATTTTGGGTTAAGTAATTCCCCACTATCCATCTCTAAAGTGCAAACAGTACAGCCTTGATGTGCCCCGGGGAAAGGAAGCAAACCAGCCTTTGAATCTTTACCCAACCTAACTGCTCATATTTTGCTTTCAGTGAATAAGTGTTCAAATCCTTTAATACTTCATTCCCATAAAAATATATTTACCAAGGTTTTTTGTGGCAGCAGTGAGGCTGTGTTTATTATTTTATGAACACCACACGACTGGCTTTAGAGAAAAGACAAGGCAGGAGCATGGAGTGCTGCAAATCTATCAGAGAACAGCATGTTTTCCACCTGTTGAGGCAGCAACCACAATAACAGATGCACATAATAATTACCTGTACCTCAAAGGCAGCACCAAGTCCTGCACCTTCTGCTCCCCACCTAGCAGACAGCTTGGAAACAGAATTACAAAAGAGGAGCACTGGGAAAGTCGAGTAGTCCTTTGTGAAGAATGAAAAAGCAGCTCTTATTAAAGAGAAACTGGAAGGTGGAAGATGAGAAGGAAAGATCTGAGGCACCATGATGTTAAAGGAAGAGTGGAGCTAAGGAACTCCAGGAGCCTGCCTTATTTTTAGAGTGGCACTCAGGATTTTGTTAATACTTTTTCTAAAGCTGCTCTCAATTGTACTCTCAACATCAGAGATAATTTCTACTGATAAACAGGTTCCCCACATGCCTGCTGGAGTCCATTCCTTCCCAGAGATGGATGGTCCTGCAGTGACAAGAGGGGCACACAAGTTAAGGGCCTCATCTCAAGTGACACCATGACTGACCATGACAGTGTGCCAGTATCCTGTTCCTATTCCCATCCCTGCTGCCTGCCACTGGGATTGTGCTGGAGCTACCCTACCCTTTAATTTGCAAGTGTCCCAGACCAGCTGGTGTAAGAAGGGCAGGGGATGGTATGGGGAAGGGGATGCACAGCAGGTGAAACATCTTTGGTCTTTCCTGCTTAAGTGCTGAGGCTTGTAAGGCTCTCTTTCTCCCCTTTCTCTGACTACCAAAAGAAGAGTGGTGACATTTGGCTGGGTGAGGTCTTGACCTCTGGAGTGATTTGTACCATGGTAGTTCCTTGTTGCACAAAGGAACAGATCCTTCCTAGCGGGGATTTGTTGGGGAAATGATCTCAGACCCCATTTAATCTTGACAGAAGAAGATGATGAGAAGACTGTGTGCTGAGCTGGAGTTTTCCTTTGAATTCCTATGGTGTTGAAGGCAGCACTATAAATAGACACAGTATCCTTTTTACCCTGGTAGGATTCTGTCTCCAGCTTCCCATACAGACAGCAAGTCTGCTGCTAGGTATTTAGCAGGAATTAATTTAACCCAGTCTTCTCTTTCTGTGCTCTTTTACTCCAAGCATCATGATGGCTTCCACAGCCACATAAACATATTTCCTCAATAAAAATGTTCTGGAGAAGACTCTGATATTAAAAATCTCATTTCTGTCTGAGAATTCTATCCTAGTTATAAATAATCCATAAATGCCCCAAACTATAGAGTTAGTATTAAAAAAAAAAAAAGGAACAAAAACCTCTCTCACTCCACTCTCAAACTTCTTACTCTCATTTTGTTTCTCCCAGGTTTTGTTTTTGATCTGCACATCATTTTATTCATAGTCTGTTTCACATTTTCTTCAGTGTAACTGGCTGGACAGTCTCTCTCTTCCCAGGATCAACTTGTGAACATCAGCCGAGATGAAGGAAACCCAGATACAGCGTTTCATGGCTATTAACTTACAGATCTGTAAGCAATTTAAATACAAGCTAAATTGGTATCTAAAAAAACAAACCCATTGAATTTAAGCATCTTTTTCAGAGAGAGATCCTCAGCCTGCAAATTCCGCTGGAAAACAAACTAAAATTTCACAGAAATTCGAGTTCCTGAGTACAAACGGCAGAGACGCTGATATGGCCTGGCCCTGCCGTGGTCTCGCTGCTGGCTGTGGTTGGGTTGAGGCTGCTCGATGAAGGTACTGAGGTCGTTGGGGGCTGGTTTGAAAACAAGCTTAAAGGTACTTGCCTGGCAGTCGGAGCTCCCGCGCTGCTGTGTCTTGATTACCTTTGTTTGAATAATACCGCTCCAGTTTCCTCCTACTAACGTGCCAGTTGCACAACAAATTTCTAGCCTCTCCGGGTGTTCAGTTTATTTGAAAGTCTATTTTTAATTCTGTTAATCATAACCCGTACTCCCCTACCCTCTTTGGACCTGCAGGCACCAGCCGGAGCTCGGCAGCTGCCGGGCAGAGTTTCGCAGGAGGCCGGTGGCCGGGCGGTGCCAGAGCCGTGCCCCGGCGGGGCGAGCGGCACCGGGCCCGCCGCTCTGCCCCGACAGTGGCCTTAGCCACGGGCGCGCCTTGCGGGGCAGCTGCGGTTCGGCCGAGCTGCGAGCAATGGGGGGTGGCTCGGCTTAGCCCCGGCCCGCCCGTGTCAGGGGCAGCTGGGTCTGTCCCTGCGGGCGGGCTGTGCCCCAGCGTGCCGGGCGGCGCGGTGCGCCCGCTGCGAGACAGGGCGGGAGCGCTGCCCCGAGCGCTGCCCCGAGTCCCTTGGGTTGGAAGCGAATTGGGAACAAGACGGCCGGTGCGGGGCCCGGTGCGGGGCCCGCCGAGGGCGCTG
>VYZS01042058.1:34431-47665 GCA_013400695.1 Neodrepanis coruscans | reverse complement strand
ATTTTTATAAAACCACACAACAGTTACTGCAGGAACATAGCACATTTCTGATTTTCTAGTTATCCATCCACCGAGACAAAGTTCTAACACATAAAAAGTGCTATTGAAAAGCTATCTCCCAAAAGGAATGCACTGTAGCCTTGCATCTGATTCTGACAATAGAGTTAAAATACTTTTATCAGTGGTCCTCTTAAGCAGTACTACCATGTTATAGCATAAGCAAAAGATAGCCCTTCAGCTAGACAGTCTACGTGTCTCATCATACTCAGATGGAATATCATTAACATCTACCCGCAAACAGCATTATTTCCCTATTCTAAGATCTGATGTGAAATAAAATTCTCCAAAACATGAGAAGTGCCCTCTCTTGCATCATTATGCCCAACTTCTGTTTTAAGTTCAGAGATAAAATGCTGCTATCCAGGAAAAAGCATAAAAATTTCATTAATTGACTTGGGTTATGTATAGGCAATTTACAATGTCACAGAAAGGCAATCACCAGGAAAAGCAGAACAAGGATGCATGGCTAATTGTCAAACCAAGTGAGACAATTGTCTGATAATGAAATTATGGACACAAAAACATTGGGCATGAACAAGGGTAAATACATTTAGGTTTACAGATATCTCATTGAGCAACACCTGAACTTTCATGTAAGAATGGAATAGATCCTCTGTTTACTGAGCTGCATTAGACTTAGTATGCTTTCATGAATGTGATTATAGACAAACAATTACACCCCTTCATTTTCTTTTCACATTGAACGAGCTCCTCCAAGAGAGAACTTGCCTTTTGAATGCTTTGTAAAACACTATCTACATCTAATGTAGTATGTTAAAAATGGCAAACAAGAAAGATAAATACTTACACTATTCAGTACCTCTCATGCACTCAGGCTCCTCACTATATTCTCTTATTAGCTTTGTCATCTTCTCTCATCACTGAAATACTTCATTCTTCTTCTTCATCAGACAACTTCTTTGAATTTTCATCTTTCATGTTTAGAAAGAGAGCTCAAAGGGAATTAAGAGGTTCCTTGAATAAAAGTGAAATTTACAGTCAATTTATTTCTAAAAGGGGAAGAGATTTTCTTTAGAAGGTACAGCCCTACCAAATTCAAAACACAATGCTCATAAAATGGGATCCTTGTCAAAACAGAGTTGCCATAGTGGGTGATGCTCACAAATAAGCTGATAACAGCACACAGGTGCTGTGCAAGAGTGCTTGTGAAAGATGGAAGACCATCAGGGTATTTCTAACTCACCAGTTCTCTGCTCTGGTGATTCATGCAGCCCTATGAAGAGATACCATCCACCACACCACACACACTGCACTATGGTGGAGGCAAAGCAACAGCTACCTTCCTTCCATGAGAAAAGTTTGTGGAATTGCTTCCTGATGCCTTTTATCAGTGCAGCTCCTAGTGCAAATATAGTTTCACTGTCAGTGTTACAACATTCCCATCCAGCATTAAAATGCCTGCAGTCATCTTGACTTGAAGGAGATATGTCTACTTAAAATAACTTGTAGCATTCAGATACTCCCCAAGAAGAGTTATCTTTAAGATCTCTCTCACCTAGGACTGCATACCTGCCTATCTGCCTGGAAACTGACTGAAGACTAAATCACGGCATGATTTCTCTTCTTGAGATTAAGCAGATAAAGCTGAAAACCAGGGCATAATTTAAAGGTAAGTAAGCATTTTTCCTTTAAACCTCTGATTTAGCTCAAGGCAAGGAGATTCATGGTATTTGCATATGATGCACTCAAGGGGAAAAAATGTCTCATTACACATCCTATTCTTGTTTAAAAATGATGCAAGTCTTCCTTAAGGAAAGAAAAATAAGTAACCCCCAGAGTTTTTCATAAAAAAGTCCCCAAACAACTCTGGAGTTCTGCAGCAAACAACCAACAGAGAACCAAAGAACTTGCAAACCTACAAAAACAACAGGCCATTAGTCAAGTGCGACAGCGCTCTTTGGTGACATGCAGCTTGTCAAAGCAATGTTTGCCTATGAGAAACATGAACACAGGGTATTACTGACCTGTTCAACCTGTTCACTTCAAATAGAGCACAGGACAGTTTGGTTTAACCCTACAAAGAACTTGGACACCCTTTACAAAATCTGAGGAACTCAAGTTTCCTCATTTCAATCTTTGAAGAATTCAACCAAAAATATGTCAAGGGAACTGGACATCAGTTTTCCGCCTCATTCAAAACATTTGGAATTTATTTGCTTAGTCACTGTCATGATCCCATCTGAACTTGTGTTCTGACAATTGATATTTTCTTCCCACGCACAATCTAACACTTCTATAGAAGTGTTTCTTCTCTTACTATCTACAACAATATTTTAAGTCATAACACCCAAATAAACATTGGTGATTTGTCTTACTACTGTAGAATAGGGAAGATTATTAGAATGAAAAAGATGGTCAAACCAAACACACAAATCAGAGTGTAACATACTCCAATCCTAGTAATTCTATTTTGTTGAAAGACCTTATTTTTATCTAGGAATGCCATTTATGTAGCCATTTAGTTGACTCACAGCATTCAGCAAGCAAGATCTCCTGCTGCTGCCAATACCACTGGGTTTTCCCTTGGCCCATGGTGGGCCTCCTTGCAGCATGTGCCTGACAGCTGACAGAAGAGGGGAGACAAACTTTGATTATGACAGCTCTGCAGTTCATTGAATTCTTTAGTGGCACTAGTATTTCCATGATGCTGTCACTCACCTCTCCCGAAAATAGCCTCCTCTCTGCCAATCTTCAAGGTTATCATGAGCAAAAATGGCATGGGCTTGCTCCCAGGCAGAGCAATTCTAGAAGAACCAGAACTTGTTCCAGAATAGGTCAGTGAGTTGCAAACTGATTCTAGAAAACAAAAGTTTGTCACATTATATGATTCTATATTGGTTCCCTGGCTATAAACTCACCATTAACTGTCATCAGGAACAATCTTCTTGTATGGATAGTCTGAGAGGACCCTCTGCTTCTGCGGAAATGTACAGTAGTAATTCTTGTTTCTCAGACCAAACAAAAAGTTGGATAAGCACTGTAGATTTCTGAAATCCCACCTTAGGAATGTTTTATATGTCAGGATGCAACCACCCGGTTGATAGTATAAATGACATGAAAAAAAAAAAATAACCTGTACATTGAAATGAAGTGATATAAAGAAAATGATCCAAGAATAGTAATTACAGTATTACAAAGATACTATGCAGGAAAGAAATTCCTTGGTACCTAGAAACTATGCCTTAGAGTCTCAGTAATACTACTCACACATTTCAAGTACCAGGCAGATCTTCTGACCCGTAGCTAACTCATGAGCAAGTGCTGCTTGTTCAGGGCTTAATACATTTTGAACAACGTGACTACTGATAAATCAGTGTAACCCAGAGTAGTACAGTGTGGACTAACTGAGCTCCTTTGAGACCTCCACAAACTTTAACCATTAGAGATAGATCAGCACTGTATTTCTACTATGTACAGTACCAATTAAATAAGTAATTTTCCATAAAAAACCATCCAGAGCAATAGAAGAAATATTTTAACGCTATTGTGTTAATTCCAGTTCCTTCTTCTCTTGAATGCTATGCTTTGTCCTAGATTATCATACGTAGTTTCTAAGGCATTAATGAGCAACTTCCACTGAAGCGTGTAAGTATACTTATACTTCTGAAAAGTCACATGGACACCCATATAAAAAAGTAAACAAAATCCTCAAACAAGAAAATAATAATTGAAGGCTTAGAGACTTTTAGGGGAGGAACAACAGTTGAAACTTCCTGTTATTTCACTCTTAAGATGCAACCATATGCATCAGCAAGACTGTATAACTGTGATCAGCACAAAGATGTTCTCTGAAATCTGCTAAGGAACAGATACTTTCATGACACAACGAGAAAAGGACAACTCATAAAATAAGGTTACAAAACTAAAAATTACAGAGCTACAGATAGGACTCGATTACAGAATGCCTATTGAAAAGATTTTATTAAGGAAACACGGCCTGCTACCGAGTTTGGATCATTTTAAGAACAGTATTTTCACTTGGGTTAGATAAAGGAAAAGTTTGACTGTCTGTAGGAACAACCTATGAGTCGCCTGGTAGTGGAAGGAAATCCCTCGCTGAGATGTACATCCGTGTGCTATCGCAAACGGAAAAAGAAGTAGGCAAGAGTTCCTTCCTTGCTGTATCTGCCTCTGATGGTTATGAGCGTTGAGGTCATCTGGTCTGGCTGTTTTAATTCTTTTATATGTTGTAATTTGCTCTTTTGATTGATACTAGTCAAATGTACTGTTAGTAGTATTTTATTTCTTCTATACCTAACATCACAGACCTGGCAAAGGTGAGCTAACAGCATATACTGAGAGCTGTTACTGAAAGCTAACAGATACTGTTCTGCCAATATCTCCTCTGCTGTGCTGAGGAACCTGGGCAGAGATGGATTACTGATGTTGAAAACCGTTCTTTCACACTGGTGTTCCAGCTCTAATATCTCTCCACTGGGCAAAATTACTGCAGCTACATTTCTGCTACTGGCAGAAGAGGACATTCAGTAAAAACTAGTAGTACTTTACTTCTTTCCTGAGGCTCTCTATCCAAGCTGTTTTTAGAAAACGTATTAGAAATATCTGGGGATTTTTTAAAGGGAGAATCAAAATGAGGACACCCAGTATCAGTTACTTTATTGTCTCTCTATCACCTCTCTTATGCCCCATGTTCTGTTCTCCCTTCTCTCCCACCTGTTAGCACTTCCCAAAGCAGAATCAGGTCTCACTCTGATCTTCATTATGTGAGAAAAGAGAATTGATTTCATATTACAAAAAAAAGGAAAAAAAAAAGAAAAAAGAAAAAAAGAAAAAAAAGAAAAAAAGAAAAAAAGAAGTCAGTTCGGCCAAAACAGTTCAAGACATTCCAAAAGTTCAGTGTCAGCATGCCTTGCAGTTTGACTCAGTCCGCATTCACAGAATCACAGAATATGCCGAGTTGGGAGTGACCCACAAGGATCATTGTGTCCAACTCCTAGCCCTGCACCCATTCGCAAGAGTCAACACCACGCGCCTGAGAGTACAGGCACACTTGCCCTGGGTGAAGAGTCCCTTTGAAAGGTTAAAATTCCTGCAACACCCACCAGGTAGCAAAAAGAGATAAGGCAGCAGATAACAGGGAACGTCATGGCATTTCCTGCAGCCACCCTCTTGTTGGAGCCAGCTGTATGGGCTGGCTTTGGTCCACTTAAAGCATATATATGAACGTGATGTATTTAACCTACCCATATGTAGTTCACAGGGAAAGAAGCAATTTAGGACTGGTACACACCCCGCATCTAAACAGGGCTGTTTAGTTTCACATATATAAATAACAGCTAAAATACAGAAATAAATACATAATAAAAAACTTATAAAACATTAAACCAGATTAAGATATATGAAGATATGTAGCATATCTAATGTACGTATGTACATAGGTAGGTAAGTACGTATGATTTCCAGGACTCTCGTCGGCTGGAGCTGGCAGGCTCAGAGGCAGCTGCACCGGGGAGCTCCAGCTCTGGCCCCGGCCGAGACCTGCGGTACCAGGTGAGCCGGCAGCGGGTGCTGGGGCAGCCCGGCCCTCAAGGAATTACGGGGCAGGATTACCTCATGTTCTCAGCACTTGTAGCTGCCCACTCTCACTGTTTCACAATCTCGCGCGCACTCCAGAGCTCTGTGTCAAGCGGGCAGCTCCTTCAATCACATCCTCCTCCCCCCGTCCCCCCCCCAATCGGTATTCTCATGCCGGATTTTCCCAGGCCATGAATAATCTCGAAGCCCCCCTCAATAAATACACGTTCAGGGATGCCCGGAGCTCATTCAACCCGCAAGCCTCGCCGACGAGAAAGGGCCGGTGCCGGAGCCGAGAAGCCGCACCATGAAGTTTCCCCAGAACTGTGGCAGCGCCCGTGTCCGCTCCGCCCGCCGCCCGTCCGCCCCGCTGCTGCTGCTGCTGCTGCTGCTGCCGGCGGCCGCCGCCGCCCCGCTGCCCAGCGCCGACTCCTCGGGGGAGGCCGAGCTGGAGGAGGCAGTGGCGCGGCGGGCGGCGCTGCCGGACAGCCTGCGGCTGGCACAGCTGCTGCACGCCCGGGCGGCACATCTGCAGCAAGAGGTGGGTACGGGCACTCGCTCGCACACGCGGCCCGGGGGCGGCTGCCTCCCGCCAAGGTGCGACCGAAACCCCTTGGTGTCTCTCCCCAGATGTGCGAGAAGCTCACCGTCTGCGAGAACAGCATGGAAATGCTCCTTCAGAACAACCTCAACCTCCCCAAAGTGACAGAGGCGGATGGGTGTCTGCTAGCCGGCTTCAATGAGGCAAGGAACCCCTCTCCTTTCCAGTCTAATCCTATATATCTGGGGCAACTTTTGCCTACCCAAAAGAACTGTGGAAATTGACCTAAAGATCTGTGCCGGCTCCAGCTGGCTATGGCCAGACCTCCACACTCTCTATAAGCATCATCTGCTAACTTGAGCACAGCATTGCGACCAAGGCATTTTGAGCTGTAAGTGACTTTCTCCCCTTTCTCTCATTTCAGGATAAATGCTTGAGAAAAATCTCCAGCGGGCTTTATACATTTCAGACATACCTCAAATACGTACAAGAAACTTTTATTAGTGAAAACCAAAATGTTGAACTGATATCCCATAGTACAGAGCACCTGGCACGTACCATAAGACAGATGGTGAGTTGGTTTTAAATTCACTCTGGTAATTGTTATGGCTTAATAATGATATGCAGTGAGAGATACATGTGAAGCTGAACATTCCCCATTGGAAAAACAGGTGACAGTTCATTATGCTCAGATCTTACCCTTATGACTAACTTAGAGGTTTTACAAAGTTTTGGTTTTGGGGTTTGTTGTTTTTTGTTTTTGTTTTTGTTTTTGTTTTTTTTAAGAAACAACTCTTCTTCCTACTTTCTATGGTTATTTCTAACTTCCAAACCAACTGAATGCATCATTTTAAGAACAAATACACTAACACTGCCTGGATGATAAAAATAAGATTTCTCAGGGAGCTTGTTCCTAATTGTAGAACTGCAGTTCAGCCCATGCTTTCTAATGTTGGAACTCCTAGAGTTTCTGTTTTTAAAAACCCACACTAAAAAAAAAAAAAAAAAATTGAAAAAAAACCACACATAAATCCCTTTTTACAATATTATTGATCTTTAAAACTCTCCAAAACCAACTTTTATGCCAAGTTGTATAGTATATTGAGATATCACTAGCTTACAAATCAAGGAAGACAGCTGCCTATTAAAAAGCGCATATTATAGTTACAATAATCACAAAAAAAATCTTTCTTTACAAATACTGTTTTGATTTACTAAACTAAATGCTATTACATTCTGATAGACATTTTCCATTTTTTGAAGAGCTTTGAAAGATCATACTTCAAAAATTCACACATTTCCTCTAGTTCTTGCTCATGTTAGTAATCCTTAACATGAGTATTTCCTTTGTCATTGGGGAACCTATTTGCCTAAAAATCATCCAGGAAAGAAATGCAACAGCCTCAGGGTATTATTTCCTTCAAGGTGCTTTTCGGCATGTCAAAAGCCCATTGTGCATTTAGCATATCTTTCCCAACATTGATTTATGCTCATCATTCTTTACAGTGAAAGGAAGCTGAACTGCTTTTTTCACACAGTGCTAGCTGAGAATAATAGCCCTGTCACAAGACAGCAACAGACTACTGGCTTCCAACTTGATGCATTAGTTTGCAGAAAGTTTCACAACTGAGGGAAACTGGAGGGTTGTTTTGTTTTTTGGTTTTTTTTTGAAAATTAGTAGGGTCTATGACACCAGAACAGGCAGAATTAAACAAAGTGATCAAATGCCAAGAAACTACAGAGTTTTTGAGAAAAAGACTTAATCTTCAGTTTGGCAATTTTTCTTTACAAGAGAAAAATCTGCTATTTGAGGCAAGGAGAGCAAACACAGAATCTGTCACTTGTGGTCAGATAGATCCACCAGCACAATACCTGTCTGGATATCCAGACACAAACTTTCATAGAGTGCAAAAAGGAGCTGGGTGTACCACTAACATGGGGTGTGATCAGAGTCCACTTCCAAGTAGACTGGACAGAAAGAATATTTATATTTTATATTTCACAAAAAAATATGTTCCAGAAGGAGGTTTGCATGGTTCTAAACACAGGATAAAGCAGATAATTGTTAGAACTTTGGACCCCAAATCATCTAAAACAGCTCCATGACTTGGGTGTGTAACTCCCATTTTCAGAAGTCTCCTACCCACATCTTGAGACAAGTTTTTAAAAGGCCATTAGGTACTGGGTGCCCAGCATTGTGAATCAGCATTAGGTAAATCCTTTTACTCATCCTATAGTTATGCTCCCACATAGCAGTGAAAGTTGGTGGCAGTCAGTTTCCTCCACAACTAAATGCCTGGAAAGCAAGAAGTAAGCAGCTAAACAAGTCTGACATCTTCGGAAACTGTTAATCTACTACAAAACATGAGCATTTTTACTCCCAATATCAGCCAGTTAACTTATGACTCAGGATGGAGCAGCCAGCACAGGCTAGGACAAGCCATGATCAGCACCTTCCCACCTCACCAGAGGTTGCCAGAAGGAGACGAGCATCGTTCTGCTCAGTGCAGAGCGTTGGACCATGATGCCAGACATTGTATTCAAACCAGAACAAACAGTATAGATCAGAGGCTCTTGTACAGTACTTGTAGCAGCCATCATCATTCCCCAAACCCCTCCACAGAAGCAGGGCTGCAGGGAAGCACAGGTTCCAGGGAGGGCTGTTGTCTGCAGTACAGAAAGGGTGGATACACAACTGGTTGGGAACACACAAACTGATGCTCTCCAAGCTCAATTACAGTATCTTAACCAGGGCCTCCCCAATATTGTCTTTTTCACAGGTGATCAATCCCGAAGAAGTGATCATCCCTGATGCAGCTACCCAGGAATCCCTTCGCACAAAGCTGAGGTCCAGTAAGACCTGGATAGAGAAAATTACCACCCACCTCATCCTCCGACACTTTACTTCATTTATGGAGAAAACAGTGAGGGCTGTGCGCTATTTGAAAAATACCAGGAGTTTCAGTGCTTGAATGTTTTAGTTCAGGCACAATCCTTTGTTACAAATCTGTCATGTGGCAGATGACAGTGTTGTTCTGTTTTAAGAACCAGAAATAGTAACAATGATTTGTATTTATAAACATTCCTACTTCCTTCTAGGAAGTTATTTATTGTATTTAAAATATTTATTAGTTTCTTACATTTCTTATTTATATTTTCAGTATTTAGAAATAATTTAACAAAGGACATATTCCTTTCTAATGGTACTATTCAGAATAGCAACTTATTTAATATGTATTCAACAAAAATATTTTCAGAATCCAGAAAAATTGTTGTATACCTTATGGTTTTAAAGTATTTGAAAGATGGTATTTATGACTTATTTATATTTTTAAAACAAATAAAACCTGATATAAAAAAAAGGCCTGTATAACCTGTGTGAACCTTAAATAAGACTAAGGCACTCTAATAGAGCCAGTTTTTAATATCTGCAATTACCAGAATAACCACTTTCAAGAATTTATCTGTGTAATTAGGTCAACTATCTACACAGCACATATGTACACAGACAACCTGATCAACACATAATTCATAAAATTGGATCTAAAGGAACCAGATGCACTGAACATGGCACTTAAGAATGAACATGGTCAAACATCATTGCTCCTGAGAAACAAATGAACAATAAGTCCCCTGTATTAATAAGGAACACTCCATAAAAGTGTAATTGTTTGTAAAGATCTTCTTACAAGTCAAACAATCTCTTTTAAATAAATAAAATGGTGAGACAACCACATTAACCACTTTGACATGAATACTCTCTTCTGACTAGTTTTATTGCTGTCATCCAAGGGAATTTTCCAAGTTTGATTAAACATTTCTCCCTCATCCCCCAGGAAGCACAAAAAAACACTTCAGGTTATTTCCTTAGTTGATATAAATCAACATATTCCTGCTGAGATGTCAATGATCATAAATGACCTAATGCATGTCTTCTATCATTTATATTCGACTAGCATGGACAGGCCATATACCATAAAAGCATATTCTTGAATCTTGTATAGAAGAAAAACCAAACCGGACTTAAGCCTGAGTACCAAATCACTGAAACTTTCTTAGCTGCACCATCTGCAGCACTGGAGCTGTGCAGGTATCTCCTATACCCAAACCTGCAGGAATTCACAGACCACACAAGGGATGCAGGCAGAAAATCCTCAAGCTTTATCTCTAAAATTTGTAGAATACTAATTGCCCTCTCTCTTTCTTCAGACACAGCAGCAAAGGTAAGGAGATGAAAGGTGTTCCCTGGAATGTGTATGTCAGTAAATTCTCCTCTTCCTCTGGGCAATCTGATTGCCCGTATAGGTATTCCATCACTGCGGATGCCAAAACAGTGACCTGTTCAGCCATTGCCCATATCTCAGATGCTCAAAACAAACCAAAACACTGTTTTGCTCAATATGGTAGAACTGTTGTCTCAAGTTGTGCAACATCTTGAGAGAGAATGAAGACAAGGCGGTCACTTTTAAAGGTGTCTGTGGTGAATGGTTTTTCTCAAAGCACATAAGATCCTGCTTTAGCTGTCCTGACACATGCTCTAGGAAACATAGGGAAGTCTGGTTTGGTTTCTTCACTACTTACCTTCACAAAAAGGAAAGGCACCTTCTGGTTTCACGTCTTCCAGTAAAAAGTGGCAGGCTGAGACCACCATTAGTTACTATTTAACAACTAGTTACTACACAGCTAAACAAACTCAGACTGGTGGACTGAGATACTGAAATGCCTTGCAATTGATAGACATATATACTCTATGCAAGAAAAAGCCTACAGAAATTAAGAGACAGTGTTAAAGATGAGAAACAAAATATTCCTCAGTGCAACTATCATAACACTATTGCACATGAGCGAAAAATAAATAAAAGACAGAATACATCCTAATATTAAATAATACAGAAGTACCCTTTTTTGCAATCATAGTCTCTGAAGTACCATTTTTCTATTTTTTTTTTTTACTATGCTTTTTCTGCTTAAGAAACTTCTAAGAAAAAGCGTGAAACATTTCAGCCTGACTGACTTCCTGGGTTGCAGTACCATTCCCTACCCAGTACACCTATGTACAGGTGTAAATACGAAATTTTGGCAGAAAGAACAGCTACTTGAAAGACTGCCTGCACATCTAGTGCCTTCACAGATTTTATTAACAGCTGACGGTAAGTGAGGTTACCAAGGCCAAGCTGACGCTATAAGACATGGAAGACTTACGCCACCAGTAAATCATTGGAGCAGGATAACTTTTCAGCACTAATTAGGTTTGCTTAGCCTGATGGGAAACTTCTCCTGAAGTTTGCCACTGTTATTTGTGACTAAGAATCATTTCCAAGTTCAATTTAAACATCAAGTAAAATAATTAGATAACAATTTCTGATCTCTCTCAGTGAATTTTTCTTCTTCTTGATTAAGAGGAAAACTAAAACCAAGCCACTTGCTCAAAAAATGCAACCACTGCAGGCTTCAAAACTTCAGTGCTATTTCCTCGCTGCAAACTAGCAAAATCAACTAATTTCCATAATCCAAACATATTTAACCAAATCTTGGTATATTTTCAAGACTGACCCTGGCAGCCCTCAGAAAACATGCCACAGAAATTTTGGAATTTGAATTTCTATTCATTTAGCAGAATCTAAGACGATTCAATCTTTCATGAGAAAATCTATTTTAAAAAAATTACACATTCATCTTCAGAATCAGAACGCTAAGATTTTATTTGCCTTGCCAAAATATCCTTTTCTGCTTAGCAGATAAGCATTCTCTCCATCTTACCCATCCTCTAACTCTGAGTTAACATAACCAAGAAACAATGCATAGAACCCACAAGCTTAACCAAGAAACGTCTTTTGCATAATACATCATCATGGAAAAGTATTTAGAAATTGCAACTAAGTGGTTATTTGTAAAAATTAAATTAGTCATATGACATTTAACAGGATGTGGTCTACTCCTGTGGTGATAACTGATGTAATGAGCTTTAATTGCCAAGTACTATCACTATCATCATAGCTTAAATTCCAAGCCTGCAACAAAACATTTCCAAAAATATTCAGTTTAGTTTAGTTTAGCATTTTTTCCTGATAGGTTTGATCTCTGTTCCACTTACAACACAATGCAAGACTAGATCTTATGCACCACTTTGTCACCTACAGCCATTTTGGAAGACACGTGTACAAAGCAGCAAAGGATGGGTTTCATGTGCCACCAACACAGGAGCCTGTTGTAACAAAACGTTGCTTTGGTCTGTAGTGTTCATATGTTTAAAAGCTATAGGTCAAGATAATAGTAATTTTGCTCATTAATTAATTCAAGAAAAAAAGTGCATAGCCTCTGGTTTATAACTGTGGTTAGGCACAGTACAGTTACTTTGTACCAGCCATTTCTACATCAGGAATTTTAGAAGGGAATACCTATTCCAAATTTTCTATCACCTTAATTTTGCCTCACAACTGGCCATGTCTTGAAGAGTTTTTGGAGCAAACAAGTAGTTTCCTTTGTAGATTAACTTATTAAGAACAAATTTGTACTGAAATCCAGATCTTTTTTTCTCCTTTGTTTAGTGATGACACTAAACTGGCTGTTTTGTCACAGCCTACTGCTAGATCTACAGTCCACATACCAAGACCAAGAAAATCATCAAACTCGACTGCCTCAGCATAACACAAGTATCAAAGGGCTCTGTGGCTCCGTGATGTACATGCCTTTTCTCACTTCTTACTTAACCGTCACCTTTAGAAGTCTTGTCCATTTTTAAAACACTTTGTTGTTCTTCTGACTGACCTCACCAAACAGTACCAGGTTGCATCTGACTTCACCTGAATAAAGTAAAGCCAGAGGCAGTTTTAAGAAAACACAGAAATGATAAGAAAATACAGAAATTCTTCCAGAATGGCAAAACCACCAGCAGCTGTTGTGCTCAGTGTGTCAGAGAACAAGATATTCAGATGGCAGGATACTGTATTGCTCCTTGCCCACCATGAGCTCCTGCCACTTTGCTAGCATTTCACTCACAGACTGGCTGGAAGAAAAACAGCCCATTCCTTCCTTCATGAGTTAAGAACAATGCTCTGTTCACAGACACCCCCCCTG